>JAPKLW010000660.1:293998-346874 GCA_026898455.1 Plectranthus barbatus
TGGCTCCAAGTAAATATCACAAAAGTCTTTGTTGACATATGTAAAGCGCCTCTGCTCTGAGTGTTTCTTGTGTCATTATGGACCTATTTCTATGTAGTATAATCATGTCTTGAAGTTCAACCATGAAGATTAAGGTTAAGGTTATCAAAAGGATCAATGTACCATCTCAGATCTAGAATACGTAAAAAAAAAGAGTAGCAAATGACACAAATAGATTATTTAGAGAATTTAACTATTGGTATGGCATTTATCTTACTACTTTTCACATTGATTAGTATTGCATTCTTTACTCGATTGACTTCTCACTCTCACTACTTGTTGCATATTTTGCTGCTAACCTCTTGACTGAAACGAAACATAATATGTGATGCTGAAATATTGATTTTGCTTTACTTTGTTAAAATACTTAAATATCTAGGACCTCCACCGGCTAGCGCTCAACAAGTTTATAGATGTAAAGTTTTAGTTTTTATTTTATATTTTTTCTTCCTCATAATACAATCATATATGTTGATCTTGTGATATAATTTGTTTTAGTATGATTAGTAGGTGTATCAGAAAAAGAAAACAATGGAAAGAAAATTGATAATTAAAGTATTTACTTCCCTTGGGTTCATATTGATTTCATGTATATATAGTTTTATTTGGTCAGCTTGATTAAACAAATGAGTTATGAGGGTTGTGTTATCGTTATTATGTGACAATGTTGTTTGTTGATTTTTTTGTTTAATCATTTTAAGATGTTATTATGCTTTTCGATTGTCATTAAGATATTTGAATTATATAAATGTGGTTTGTTGATGTGGGAATACATACAACTAGCCACTTTGAATAAGTGGGTATGTTTTATAGCCACAAGGATAAAAATATAAATTTTCTAGCCACTTTGTATTTTTGTCTTTTTCTCTCTTCCATTTTCAACTATAAGACAAAATAAACTTTATTAAAGTTATTGCCATTTTCGAATATATTTATTATATGATTTATTTTCAACTACCAAGGTGGTTGTAAATTTATTACAACCTTTAACAAACAAATCTGATTTTCTCTCTTGTATGAGGTAACATTCCAAATATTGAAGATAGTTGAGAGAGTATTGAGAGCCAAAAATCGAAGGTATGTTGATTTCAACCGTTTTTCCACATTTTTCATTCGTTTTATGCATTATATTGATGATATGTGTTTAGAAGCGACTTGTATATCTTAGTTTTTATAAAATATAGTGATTTTAGGACTGTTCTTCGTAAAAAATATGCAGAGAACTTAGGGAAAAACCCAGGGAAATCGAGATATCGTGAGAAATTCGAGATCTCGATATGATGTCGAGATCTCGATATGATGAAGTCGAGATCTCGACATCATCTTGAGATCTCAATTTTGTCATGAGATCTCGATTAATTTTAATGTGATTTTGGGATCTCGATATTAATATCGAGATCTCAAATTGTCTGTTGGATCATGCTCTTCATTTTTTTAAATATTTTTGTTTCATTTATCGCAGATGTCGTATCAATGTTTCATCACACGTCATGGTGGTGCATGGGACAGATCCGAGTATATGGGCGGAGACGAGCAATTGATATGTTTGAGGCATGAACGAATCTCCTACAATGCCATTTTGTCCGATATTCACGAGATCATGCACTGCAATCTCCTCACTACTAGCTACTGCTTTTTTTACATGAGCAGTATATCTGGGTGCTCGAGGCATGTGAAGGATGGAATGAAGACCGATGAAGATATTATTCGGATGCTATATGAAAATAACATTGATCCAATTATATATGTGGTCACCAAATTGAAACAAAATCAGTCTGGATTTCAGGCACCTCAGTCACAGTCACAACGATCAACACGAATGGATGGTCCTAGCATCTCATTAGCTGATGATGTCGTAGAAGAGTATGAGGCGGAATCTACAGATGAAGATGATGATTATTGTGATAACGAGGAGGAGGAGGAGGAGGCAAGCGAGGAGGAGAGGGACGAGGAGGAGGGCCGGAGTCAGTTGTTTGAGTCCTTGGTCAGTGATTTTTCTAGATGGATTCTAGCTCCTGGCGAATGGATCAGTACGGACTATCTATCAATAACATGAGTCAGTCCGTGGCTGCAGCTCGACATGATCAGGAAGTAAGGAGTTGGGTGCTTCCTTTAATAGAGGTAGATGCTCCTATGCGTTTGGAGTGGATTTTTCCCGCAGATTGGGCCCCGACTGAGCTATGCATTGGAGCGACATTTAGCAGCAAGGATGAACTTGACCTTGTTGTAGGACTGCATCACTTGCATCACCGGTTGGAATACTCCACGGAGAGGTCCAGCACTACTCGGCTCAACTTCAGATGCAAGCATGGGAATGGTTGTCCTTTTATGCTACGTGCAAGACAATCTGGAACTGTTTGGAGAATATTCAAGTGTGATCTGATGCACAGCTGCCAGACGGATATTGATCGTTTTGCTCCATGCAAAGTTCCCGTAAGAGTGTTGGCTAAGTATTTCTCTAGTAAGTTGGCGGCGGAGGGTGTTATTCTAAAGTCGAAGTAGATGATGTCTGAATTGTTGATTAAATTCGGCATCAAGATTGATTACAGTTTTGCCTTGCGGGCAAGAAACATAGCCATTGCAATGGTATTCGGCGAGTGGGAGAAGTCTTATGCGATGCAGTCGGGCTACTTAAACATGCTACAGTCTCGTAACCCAGGCACAATGTATGATATTTCTACTTCTCCGGAGAGTTTGTTCAAGCACATGTTTCAGGCGCTTGCTCCGTGCATCAATGCATTTCACAGCTTCATGCGTCCAGTGATCGTTGTAGATGGCACACATCTGAAGGGCAAGAATAAGGGAATGTTGTTTGTTGCGGTGACAAAAGACGACAATGAAAAATTATTTCCCCTTGCTATCGGGATTGGACCCCTAGAGGATGATGAGTCATGGATGTGGTTCATGCATCGCTTGCATGTTTGCTTTGGAGATTGCGAAGGATTCATCCTTGTCAGTGATCAGCACAAGAGCATAAAAAATGCAATGGAGTTAGCATTTTCGAACGCTACACATGCTATTTGCTACTACCACTTGGAGAATAACATGTCAAGATACGGTCATCAAGTTGGTGCTATTTTACGAGATGCAGCCTACTATTATAGGCACGATGCATTTCAAAAACACATGTCTACTTTGGAGATTCTGAGCAAAGACGGAGCTTACAAGAGGCTTCTGGATATAGGAGTCCACCGTTGGTCGAGAACTCAGTGCCCTGGTACCCGATTCAGCTTCATGGCGTCCAACGCAGCCGAATCCCTCAACTCTCGTTTGTTATGGGCAAGGCGATTGCTCATATGTGCCCTTCTTTAGACTTACAGAGCTATAGTTGAGAGATGGTTTGACGAGCGACGGGCGGCTGCACGGTCTAGAGATCATGCTCTGATACACATAGCTTTGACAAATTTAAGATAGTCGTCCGAATATGGGCGACATCTTCTAGTCAGAGGCACCACCATGTCACACATATACAAGGTGGAAGGGCAACAGAGGAGCTACAATGTCGACTTAGAGC
Organism: Plectranthus barbatus; assembly: GCA_026898455.1. Lineage (NCBI taxonomy): Eukaryota > Viridiplantae > Streptophyta > Magnoliopsida > Lamiales > Lamiaceae > Plectranthus > Plectranthus barbatus. The sequence goes on from JAPKLW010000660.1 coordinate 297,552, forward strand.
ACAGAACGTGTGAGTGTCGTCAGTTCGATCTCGATCTGATTCCATGTTGTCATGCAGCTGCCGCCCTCGGGTAATATGTTAATTCATAATTTCATTATTGCACATATCTTGTAGTGTTATAACATGTGTGTCTTATTTTTTTATTGTCAGATATACTTCGCAGCCGATATCAGAGTACGTGCCACACTACTACAAACAATTCACTCTCCTACAGACATATCATCACATCATTATGACTGTGCCGCATCCATCGGATTGGGTACTCCCATCGGAGGTAAATTTTTTTGTTGTGAGACCACCAATAGTAGTTCTACAGGCTGGCCGTCCGAGGATGAGTAGAGCATGTTCTGGTGCTGAGAGTTCGACCACGCGCAGATCTCAAGTATGTAGGAGGTGTCAACAATCCGTTCGCAACTCACGTGCATGCACTGCATATATCGCCATTGGTGAGGTGGATTTGAACATTCCTCCACCCCAAGACGAGCGACGAAGGCGACGGGCGAAGACATGTAGTATCTGTCAGCAGATGGGGCATACAAAAAGAAAATGTCCGGAGAGAGTTGATGATATGAGTAGTGGCACTTTCTTTATTTATGTTTGCATGCTTATGACGAATTGATTAGATGTCGTTAAGGTATATTGGTTTATATTAGTTTTGGTGATTTATGTATTGTGGCTGATATTTGGATGAATTTTATAGTTCCTGTTTGATCTGTTTAGGTATTTTGGTTTGTATACGAATTCAGGTGGATTTTAACAAAATTTCAAATTGATTTCGAGATCTCAACATTAGGATGTCGAGATCTTGAAATCCCCATTTCGTGATTTCTTGTGTTTGAGTCGAGATAATTTCAATTGTTGTCTCGACATGTCTCGAAATCCGATTCGATATCTCGATTTTAGTGATTAATGCCTAATTGAATGTGTAATTCAGTAAATTTTGAGGATAATCAACTCATATAACATTCATTTAAGCATTTTTTATTCGATAACAAAGAAACATGCAATAGTTCATTCATTACTGAGATGTTTACCTTGTATTATACTACTTCTACTTCATCCTATTCAAACATCAATAAGATATGGACATTTCAAATAGAAACATCCTATGTATGAATTGATTTAAATGCAGAATGCATTACGTTAAAAGATGTTTTAATTGATTAATACATGTGAAGTAATATATATTTATATCATATAATGTCTTAATTTAATATTAATTTAAGATTAATTGTGATTTAAATTGATTTCGAGACGATGCTGAGCATATCGAGATATCGATTTGATTTCGAGTCGATATTAAATCAAGATCTCGACATGTTCAGCATCGTCTCGAAATCCCTGCTCTACAATTCCAAAATCACCAAAAAAACAACAAAATCCCTGCTGTGCAGTACCAATCAATCACAAAATACAACAATATTCAAAATCAACATTAATCAATACATAATTCATGATTAACAAAGCAAACAGTACTACAAGGATTCAACTTCTCGAGCTTCTGCTTCTCTACACCAATGTACTATCGTAGAACCTATAGACTGCCTATAATGTATAGTGAAGGCATGAGTAAGTGTATCGATTGGAGATTTCCTTTTGCTAATTAACCTATCGACAAATATCATAGCATATACCCCACAACTATGTGAATCCTCCTGCTTAGGCATCTCAATAGGATCCTTGATTAGAGTGAAGTGCCCAGTGATCCTTTCACGAGGAGGAATGGTCGTGTTCCAGTACCCGACAGCATCAAGGACACGGGGAAGTAATCTAAGAAGTGGTTGCAGCTCTCGGTCCTGCTTATGGTAGAGCACTGGGTCAGATAGATCTTTCAATGCATGGAAAAGTGAGTCATATAACTCAACTTGCCACCTATGCAGATCAATCCGTACAGTGACCAAATGCCCGTACACATATACAATCCCGATGGCCTAAAATTCAAATCAACACAATTAAACTTAATATGAAAGAGAAAGAACAATTTAATCTAAAAATTTGTCACTTACCTGTTTTGCCTTGGACCAACTCCTAAAGCCCGCCATTCCATCAAGACCCTGGATAGCTTTCACTAAATCGGGATGGGGTTTCCACCAAGCGTAATCATCATTAGGCACAATCCCCCACTCTCCTCCTTCATTTGGGTGACATTTTTTCCATTCCATCAAGATACGGTCCTGGACATTATATACATAATTAGAAAATAAATTAAAATTAAAGAATTAAATAAAAATAAATAAACTTTCAATACTTACAAAGAAGGAGGGGTCTAATATGATAGTGCTGTCAGCATCAACATCGTCCTCAAGAGAGTCATCACCACTGATAATCATATCTCGTTTCATGAGAACATACATCTGCAAAAGCTGATATCACAAAAAAGTATTAATATAAATATAATAAAGATGATATTCTAATAATTCATAACTAGTAGTTAAACACTTACATCTTCTGAGATATTCTCCCTCGGGTCATTCAGCGGCCTGAAATACAGCGCCCTACTCATAACCATACCCGATCCAGGCACCCTCACTTGTTGCTTCGGGTCATCCTTGTAAGATAGATAATTTGATAGCATCTTCGGAGCTCCAATACAACGGCGGGTGCTAGAGGTGGTAGGGTCTGCAGTGCTAGAGGTGGTAGGGCCGGCAGTGAAAGAGGTGGTGGGGCCGGTAGTGAAAGAGGTGGTGGGGCCGGCAGTAAAAGAGGCGGTGGGGCCGGCAGTAAAAGAGGCGGTGCGGCTGGCAGAGCCGAAACCTTTATAATAGGGGTAAGGTGGGGTCCGGCTCCGTCTACTGCTCCTCCTCGGGTGGAAAAGAAGAGTATCCGCGAGGTCCCGTATGAAGACCTTCAACCTCTGTGTCACTGTGTAAGACACCAGCTCCATAATCTGCTGAGCCACGCGATCTGCCACCTGCTCAATGAGTTGCTGAGCCACCGACTCAATGAGTCGCTAAGCCACCGAATTAATCATGCGATCTCCCAATGGCTGAATCACCCTTTGTGCCAATGGATCAATAATGCAATCCGCTAATGGTTGTACAAAGGTCTCCGCCAATGGACGCACAAGTCGCTGCGACACTGGATCGATGAGGCGATCTGCAAGTGGATCAATGAGTCGATCTGCCAGTGGCGGCAGAAGGCGATCTGCCAGTAGCTGCAGCAGGTGATGTGCTAATGGTTGGGCTAGGTAACCTTCGAATCGGATCATGCTATCCTCGGACATCTCGTGCACCTCGAACCATGGAGGTCGTCCGGTCTGAAAAAATAATATAAATATTCAAATAAAATGTAAAATATAATCAAATAAAAATTATAAACCAGTATGTAAATCTAAACACAACTACCTCTAGAGGCTCAATAGATAAGGAACGCGAACGCCGCGAGCGCTTCCTAGCCGGCCGCCGAGGAAGCTCAGTATGCTCGAAAGAAGAACGGACCAGAATCTCAAAACCGCTCCCCATATCGAACATTGGCGATGGCTGGTGATGTGGCTGTGGCGATGGCTGCGGCGATGGCTGCCGCTGAGGTGATGGCTGCTGATGTGGCGGCGACTACTGTTGCTGTGGAACCCTCCTAGAAGACCTCGAGGTACTGGCAGAAGAACGCTGAGAGGCAGATGGTCGGGTCTTCAAGCCCCTATAAGGAACAAATCTGCGCAGCATCGGCTTCTCAACATTCTTCAGACTGAGCCAACTCTCAGAATCAGCCCCGTCGTCAGTCGGTTGTAGTGTAAATATGCAATCATGCTGAAAACAGACATAAATCAAATAAATATACAATATTAAATTAATATTATAATTATTGAAAACTGTAAACAATAATTATCTCCTGTGAGAAAAAATCAGTGAAGTCAGCATCCCGAACATAATGAGGTCTCCACATCAAGCATCCAGGCATAGTCCCATCTGGCATACTGCATATCGCACATAAGGCTGCTAGATCAGGGATCACCTCGTACACCCATGCCTGCGAAATAATGTAAATAATTAACAATTCTTGTCTTGTCTTTTACAAATTAAAAATAAATTAAATTAAAAATAAAAATTACAAACAATTACCTCTAACACCCAAACAGGGCCGTATATATGCACCAAAGGCACCTTTTCTGTCTTTGAAGATGTGATAACGACAGACATCTGATGCTGCAAGACACTAAAGGACAACGAGCCCCAAGGGAATGCCCTCCACTCGTGTTATGATGCACGTTTTTGTTTATGATATATATCTACTTAAGTGACTCTGAATTAGTAATGGTTAATGATTTCATGCAGTCCCTTTTCAGAATGTCTGACCATCAAGCTTTGGACCACAGATATGTTTGAGGCATATGTGAACAAGATTTTTGATGTACTTAGATTACTTTGTATAGTTGTAGTTAGTTTTAACACTACATTATTTCAAAACATATGTAATTTTGAGAATTAATTTAATTGTGAGAGTTATTAAATTGTCATTTTCTATTGTTTTTATCGTTTTTGCATTATATAAATTATTTTATATCATTTTTTACAGGATTTTCAAAATTAAAAAAGAATAGAAAAAATAAAAAAAATTGTAATAGACGACACGGTTGTCCGCGTTGTCTATATGTTAATATACAACGCAGACATCCGCGTCATCTATTGACATATAGACAATGCTTATTTCCGCGTCGTCTTTTAGCGTCCATCAATAGACTACACATAAATAGACAACGCGAAAATTTTCAATACACTACGCGATTTTCGTGTTGTCTATTAGCTTTTTTGTTGTAGTGAATATATATGCACTTAAGATCAGCTAGCATATATCTTCATTAAGCCGCTTGCTGAGGCTCGTTTCAAAGAACTTTCTCTAAAGTTAAGCCTCATGGAGCTAGAAGATACAGTGGATGATTGAGTATTAAGTTCCCATTCTCTATGGATTTCTGGATTTCTATTTTTTCTTGAAGAAGGCGGAGAGAAACGTTTCCTAGCTTATGTTTTACGTTGTTGACTCTGTTGTTGAATTTTGGGTGCTAAGCATTTTGGTTGCTGAGTCCAAGCTCTCATCATATCCTTGATATGTTAAGTTTATTGCAACAAATAATTCTGACCTCGCTAGAAGTCAGGTGCTGAGTCCAAGCTCTCAGCATTTCGTCGGGATGCTATGTTATTATTCAGCAAAAAGATGAATGATGAGTCCAAGTTCTCATCAGTTTCTAAGTATTATACTAGCAAGTGGTACAAACGGTTGCTAAGGAATGTTTTGCTAAGTCCAAGCTCTAAGCAGACAAAATGTGAATGTTATGCTACAAGCATTACAATTGGTGCCAACAATTGATGCGGTGGATAATGGATTTTGGATGCTAGATTATGTGGAAGCTAGGATTCGAATGCTAAATCCATGTAGACCATTTGAGTGCTAAGGATTTCCAAAGCCAGCAGATTGCTGAGTCTAAGCTCTCAGCAGTCTCGAGAAGTCAAAATCGGGAAGGATTTGAATTTGAAATGATGTGTCCAACACGCTGCATTTAATGCATGCAACTGGCTACGTCAAACCAGGAGGCGACACGTCAAAAGCACTCAAGTGTTTTTGGTTGTGGGTTGCCATACGAAAAGACTCACCAAATCTGAGCCGGTGATTGGATTTGAAGAGATGTTTCCCCAGCCGTTGGATCATTGTCCAGAAGGTATAAACATTTCATTTCATTCATCGTTCAAAACTTTCTACACTTTGAATCTGAAATCCCCATAATTTCTAAGCCTTCCAAACACTCCCAAACACTACTCTACTTCTTAAATTTCTCAATATGACTAATCCTGAATCCTCCACCCCATCTGAAACTCCGATTAAGTTTTACTTCAAGCCCCCTCCAGACTTGACGTTGCATGAGAGACATGCACCGGAGTTTACCGACATTGCATCGAAGGATGATGTTGATGAAAAGATCCCCTACTCCCGTCTAGTTTCTCTTCCCAAGAAGAAGGAACAATCTGGGTTATCGAAAGCCCAGAGGCGCGCGGCGCAGGTGATAAAGGATAGGATTCTGTACACTCCTCTCGCAGCAGAACAGTTTTCGAAATGGGTGATGGACACCCAGGTACAGATGCAGATAGTACAGTATCTATCTGCTGAGCCTACGAAATTTCGACCACATATGGTCTTGGAATTTTACGCAAGAGCTGTATTTGACGATCATAACACATTTCTTACAACTTCTGTGGTCGGGACCATCATCAAGGTATTTGTTGTCGCCCTTACAAAGACATTTGGGCTTCACAATTCGGGCGAATGTGTCTCCACATACAAGGTAGTTAATACCAAAGAGATGAAGGCTCGGTGGGATGAGTGGAAAAGACTGGAGGTGCAGGAGGACCCGGCACATCCCTGGAAGGTAGCCACTCCGATACATCATTTCAAGGAGGACTACAGAACCCTTGTTGAGCTCATCATAAAGATTTTCCAATGCGATGCGGGATCGTATTCGGAACTTTCTGCCAAGAAGTATGTCATGATGATGGCACTGGTAGATGGGTTCAATGGGAACTGGGCGCAATTCTTTTTTGAGCGGTGGTTGGACCACGCTAAAAAGAATTTAAAGATGAAGGAAGAAGGAACCTTCATGTCCAACGTTAATTTTGGACTGAAGATTAGCAAGTTCCTTGAGATGATCATTCCGAAGGAGGAACTTAACAAGGGTGAGGCGTTGCTGAATACTAACTACATTCCCCTATGGAAGAAGCAGACGACCCCAGCACAGCCAACCCTAGCAGCCAAGACACCCTCTTCTGGCAAGATGCTGCTGCAGCATGCTACTCCATTATCTGCTGAGGAGATTTCTAATCTCCAGAAAGCTGTTGAGATAGAGCAGTGCTTTCAGCACTTCGAGGAGATTGAGAAGCTCGATGATCTACCGGTCGAGCAGATTGAGGAAATTATGAAAAAGAAACAAGCGGAACTACAAGTTCCAACCTTGGGACAAATTTCTATGCCAATTTCGAAGAGAAAGAGATTGGGTGTCACTTCTCCTGAGAAATCGAAGAAGACGCGTAGACGTCTTGTCAAGACTGCTGAACAAGAAAAAGCAGAGAAGGAAAAAGCAGAGAAGGAAGCTGCTAAAAAGAAAGATGCTAAGACTCCTCTTTCTGAAAAATCTCTGGAAGAAAGGTTGAAAGGGATAAGGAAGAGGAAAGCTGAGAAGAAGGAGCAGGAAAAGAAGAAGTACAAGAAGAAAATGGAGAAGCTTACCTTCAAAGCCAGAGACAGAAATTTTGAGCTAGCTAAACAGCGTGTTGACGAACGAGCTGCTAAGAAGGCGGTTGCAGATCAGCAAGCAGCCGAGAAAGCTGCTACATTGATAGAAAGGGCAGCTGAGGACGCACGACAACAAGCAGTTAAAGCTGTCAAGAAAGGAAAAGAAAAAGTGGTTCCTAAAGTCCCCACCGCAACCCCCGTAGCGGAGAAGATTGTGCTAGATGAGGAGGCTCTAACCGATAAGGATTTTGACAATATGCTGGAGAGTTGCCTTTAACTCTCCTGAGCATCCTCAAGGAGGAGTTTCATTGAAGGAGTCTGCTTTCGAGCAAGCAGATGACAGTAGCAGTGATGAAGAGGTTGTTTTTTAGGAGGCCTCTGGATCAGGAGCGAATGCTGAGGCAGGTGCTAGGAGCACAGGAGGTGCTGAAGTACGTGCTGAGGAAGCATCCAACATTGTTGAAGGCACAAGTGCTGAGCCAGTGGCTAGCTCTTCTGGAAGAGGAGAAGAAGTGGATGCTGAGACAAGGCCAGCAGAGAATGTTGAACTAGATCCAGCATTCACAGCCCCGTGCTTCTCCAAATCATACTATGATGGAGAATCTGCTGATGTTTTTTATGCCAAGTTGTTAAGGAAGATTCCAACCTCGAACAACGAAACTCTCCGAGTTCCATTCAGAGGACTACCAGGTCCAAGGTTCAAGCTCCGGAGAGTGGCACAGCTGTGTGTGCCTGTATTCCTTGCTGAGGAGGTAAATTTTGATCTCTTCCCTATGGCATTTGAGATTGAAGAATTTGTGAATGCACAGATCAAAAGGGATATTGCCAGCACTTTTTATGTTGAGCTAGATTAAGATACATCTGAAGGCCAGGTGCTGGGCAAGGAATTCAGGAGATGGAAGTTCTTCGATTACGTGATGCATCAGCTGTCATTTGAAGAGAGGATGCTGATAATCACTACTAGAGGCTTAAACTATTGGAGGCTAGAGGAGCAATGGGCCAACGATTGGATGGACCAAGTGGCTGGACACAATCAGTTCACAGACAAGCAGGTCTTTGCTCGTCTTCAAGCAATTCGGGCTCATAGTTTGTTCTCCAAGTCACAATCCCAAAGTCCACTTTTGCTCCAGATGGATACTCCGATGCTAGACTTGAGCAGTCTAAGCGCCAAGCCCAAACAACTGCTGAGTATAAAAGACGCCAGATCGAGTATGAAAAATACTAGAAGGACAAGCTCATGGCCAGGATGGCTGCTAAAAGAGCTGAGTGAGAAGCTGCAGAGATGGATGCTCGAGATCGAAGGATTGTCAAGTTCCTAGAAACTGATATCCTTGATGTAATACAAGAAGAAGAGAAAAAGGCTGCCCAGACTGCTGAAATCATGGGAGCAACCAAGCGCATGATGGATGAAGAGGCTCACTACTTGGATGCCCAAGCTTCTATAGCTCAAGCCAAGAGCGGTGCCATGCTTTTATTTGCTGAAGAGGCTCGCTACACTGCTGCTCAAGGAGAGCTTATCCAAGCCATGGAGTCAGCAGAGCAGATAATTGATGAAGAAGCTCATTATCTGGTTGCATACAGAGGAGTGAATGTTGAGATAGAAGAAGTAACCACTGTTGGAATTCGGGAGCTTGTGATTGCCACAACATCTTCCTTCGATGCTACCCTGGTAACCGCTCACGACTTCCCATCCTACTTGAACTCTTCTGTCCAATTCGCTGTACAAACTACTATATCTTCCATCAATGAGCGAATAGCGATGGAGGCTGCTGATATAAAGGAGGGAGATTGACGAGGTCAGATCTGGAGTTTTTGAAGTCCGAATTGAGGTTCCAGCGGTTAAAACCGATGTTTCTGAGGTAAAGACAAATATGGAAGTGTTGTAGGAGGACGTAGCAGAATCCCAGCAGCAAATGGCACAAATAGTTCAATCCTTCCCAACCACCTTTTTGTTTGCTCTCAAAGAGGGGGAAGAGAGGAGACTTGCAGAAGCCGAGCAGAGGAAGAAGGAAGAAGAGGCTCTGGCTGCTGCTTAGGAGGAGAAGAGAAGAGCTCTAGAGGAGATGAAGAAGAAGGAAATGGAGCTAAAGATCAATATGCTAGAGATTGAGAACGAGAAGATGGTTAAGAAGATAGAGAGGGAGGCTGCCGAACGTGAAGCTAGCATGGAGTATCTGGAGAAGTTCATGTTGTTGGCCATCGGCAAATTTGACGAGTATGACAATTCGAAGAAGTCTACTCCCAACTCTTGATCTTTAATTTCTTACATTAGCAAATCTTCTCTAGCATTCCTTTTGATCTTATCCTTTTCATTTGTACTTGTATTGATCATATCATATGAATGAAAATGGATCAGATTTAGACAATTTCTCATTGTCCATTTCTGAGTTTTTGTTGCGTGTCTAAGTTGATATACATATTCAGCGTATTCAACGAATTTATATTTGTATACTGAGTCATTTGATGAGTGATTGGTTAAGTAAAATGCCTGTTGATTATTTGAGTGCTAGATTCTAGCACATTGCTAAGTAGCATTTTTTCTTATGTTTTAAATCGACAAATCTTCCCAGCACATGTTGAGGGGAAATTTTTAAAACCAATCCCGCTAGAACTAAGATGGATAAACTCTGAGTTAGACTGCTAGATTAGCATAGCTCTGTACTCAGAAAATTCTTGTAAACTCAGATTTTCTTTCTCTTAGATTCAGCAAGTGATAGTAATCTTTGATCGCACCAAAAAGGGGAAATTGTTGGGAATTAATTGTGAATTCCTCCCTTAGGACCAATATTGTAAAAGTTTTGTTGAATCAAAGCTTATTTAGTCTGTCGATCATTGCTGAATTCTAGCATAGTCTAGCAAATCCAATGTAATGTCTTGTTTAGGAAAAATATCGAGTTGTAATATATTAGGAAGTGCTTGAAAAGACTGCTGAAGGATTCAGCCAATGGAACGAAGAATATCAAGTTCAAGCAACTTCGGAATGCTAAAAGCATTCTCAGCAGATGGTAACTACTAGAGATATCAACAGACGAGAATGACTGCTAGAAACGTTAGCGGTCAAATGCTTAGAAGAATGATTGCTAAGGCGTTAGCAATCACATGCTGAAGGAAGAGACTGCTAAGGATAAGTGGTCAGCAGTCGGAAGCAAGTGATAGCAGAATGCTGAAGGAGTCAGCATTAGCTAGCATTCTAGCAGATTGCTAAGCATTAGCAGTCAGCAGATAAAGATTTAAGTGCTAAAGATGCATCTGCTGAAGGAGTCTTAAAAACCTTTGCCTCTCTGCTCGTCCGAATCAAAATGCTGATTTAAATCTCCGACATATTTATTGTCTCTCAACTGAAACTAAAGCTCAAGCATTAAACGCTCTCAAGAGAGAATACATTTCTACCATAGTTAATTTATTGAACACGACGCATTCATTGCTACAAAGTCTGAGGAGATTCACTGTGTGACATTGTGTATACGAGGATTAAGTCAGTAGACTTAATCTAGTATCTGGTGTTCATACTTTCCAAGTAAGAACACAACAGCCTGGTCTTTGCAATGGGAGAACAGGTTATCACGGGCTACTATCGATCAGTCAACGTTCTGAGAAGAACACAATCATCCAACCTACCGAAGAAGGAAAAGGGAGGTTTGTCCTCAGTCCAACTTCGAGTCGGTCCACAAAGAAGACGCAGAGCCTTCGACGGACTGAAGAAGGAGTGAAGTACAACTGCCTGGGCGAGTGATCCATTTTGTCGTGGACAGAGGCCTCTACAGCAACTGGCTATAGATCGTGAGGATTGTATCTTCATAACTTCGTGAATTACCGGATCTGATATCCGAAGAGTGTACGTAGGATTTAAGGCTCTGAACCACTATAATATCCTATGTCATTTTATAGTTTTGTTTACATTTCGTACTTTACCGTTTTCTAAGATATCTTTAAACCTTCAACACTTACTGTGTAAGTGTTTGTTGGGAATTATTCCTGGATTTATGTTGTAAATCTCCCTTTAGATCAAACTGTAAAGGTTTTTGTTGAATCAAAGCCTTAGTTATTTTGGTGGATAATTGTTGAAGTCTAAATAGTCTAGCAACTCATTTGTAAAGTCCTGTTTAGGCTATATCGAGTTGTAATAGATTAGAAGTGCTTGTGGATGATTGCTGAAGGATTCAGCAATTGAAACGAAGGAAATCAGATTCCAAGAAACTTCGGAAGATTCTGGATGCTAGGAGTGTTCTCGGTAGTCAATAAGATGTTGGGTGCGAGAGACGTGAGCAAACAGAAATGACTGCTAAGGAGGTAGTAGTCAAGTGCTGAGAAAAATGACTGCTAAGCAGTTGGTAGTCATATGCTGAAGGAAATGACTGCTTAGAATACTTGCTCAGCAGTCAGAAGTAAAAAGATAGCAGAATGCTGAAGGAGTCAGCATTCACTAATACTCAGGAGATCGCTAAAAGTCGTAGCAATCAGGAATCAAGACTCAAAGTGTTGAATACACAATTGCTGAGGTGTCAGCGGACGGATACAAAGATAGACTGCTAGAAGATCTCAGCAGTTAAAAGATCTAAGGACTTAGCAGAATGTTCCCAGCATTCTCCGAAAGAATGCTAAGCAAGGAAATATCCAGCAACTTCTGCTAAGACTCTCGTTCTGATAAAGGGTACAACCAAAGACACATAGCTTTCCCGAAGGAGGTGAAAAGCACTGTACCAAGCCAGAAAGGATGGAAAAAGTAGCAGCTCTATTGGAACTAAGAGTGAACTACTACTACTAAGATTCAACTACAACTACAACTGCTTCTACGATTCGTAAAAGACAATTATTGAGAGATAACTTTTACAAGCAAAGCAAAGCAAAAGAGTAGTCAGTTGAGAGCACGTTAAAGAGACAAGAAGAATTTCAAGCTCTAAACAAAAGTGTCACACATTGAATATCTGACACTGCATTCAAGAAGAGATTCCTTGACCTTTTTCAAGAATCAATCATTGGGATAACTTCCATCCTAGGAAGCGGATGCAGTCATATCTCTAAAACGAGATTGACAAAAATGGGCTGTTTCCAAAAACATACAGAAGAGTTCAGGAAGGAACTTAAAAGCTTCCATTACAACGAGGATAAGTTTTACAAAGGTGTCGCCCTTGACTTAGCTACAGCTGTCAAAAGATAAAGTGACGGAGGATAGCTTTGTAGTGGCTGGCTCAAAAGCTCACCACCTGCTAAAAGTGACTGGCGAATCCTTGTACTTTCATATATCTTTTTAAGGGAAATTCTCAGTGTTCGACTGAGGAGTGGACGTAGATCTTAAAGATCGAACCAGTATAAATCCTGTGTCTTTGTTACTGTTTTATTGTTTCTACAATTGATTTAAAACCTAGCAACCTCAAGTTGCTGGTGTATATCTTGAACAATCTTAACTCCAACTTAAACTAAAAATTTTAAAAGGAACTAAGTGCAAGATAACTTGAAATATTCCGTTGCATTTGTTAAATAGTCTTCTGCTTCTTAACACGACTCTGATCAGGGACCAACAGTGTGAAGCGTATAAACTGTATACTATTTAGATTTGTAAAACTGTTACCCTAATCTGCTAGCTAACATCAAATTGTGTTTCTAAAAACTGTTAACCAAGAACTTCGATAAAAACTGAATGGTCTACGCTTAGAGTTCATTTGCTTGATTAAATACTTCCGCTACACATTACATGTACTCTGATCTGGGAACAACAAGTGGTATCAGAGCGAGGTTGTTCTTTCTAGACAGTCCTATTTTGAGTCGCTTAAGACCGGATATGTACTTCCTTACACTCTAACTATTTATCCACTATGTTTTAGCGAGCAGATTATTCTTAGAAAATGTTAACTCATCCTAGTCTTCCCAAGTACAACCCAGGGAGGTTTGAAGTATGGAAGAAGAAGTGTCTCATTCAACTAAGAGCTCAACATCCATAGATGGATGAAGTCTTGGATAACGGACCTCTGAAGATTCAGGTGCCCAAAGTCATCCTTGCGACAGCAGACAAGCCAGGCGGTTTCGAATACATAGACAAGCCAGAGGAGGAATGGACAATTGAGGACAAGAAACGTCACCAGGTCAATTTCATCACACAAGAGATGATCATACAATACCTTCCAGATTCCCTTCCAGACGCTGCTATAGAGAACAACTCTGTCAAGGAACTGTGGGATTGGATCAACAATCTCACTAAAGAAATAGAAACGATGAAGCGAAACAAGAAGCAAGTGTTGGGTTTTGTTTACAGAAAGCATTTATTACAATGAGTATACAATTGACTTTTCTCCTATCTGTTAAACAAACTTACATGCACGTAACAATGGTATCCTCTTGTCTCACCAATAGGGACGATCATACGGCGTGTTGTACATCGCAGAAGACAGTATGATCACTTGAACTAGTGAGACATAAATATTATCACAGCCGAGACAGCATTGAGGATACATCTGTCTGGATGGCAGCAGCATAGTCAGAAGAAGTAATCTGTCTTGGTTACTTGATATGCTGGTACGCAAGGGTGTCATATTGATAGGACCATAGTGAGATGTATTTGTTTGTCTGACATCAGCGAATACAAGATCTCATTCTTGATTGAGTCCAAACCCTAACGAAGGTTCAAGGGTATGCACGGGTTGACTGTTGCTTTGATTTGCCATGGTGGAGAGCCAAAGTAACGTGCTCGTATATCCACATCTTAGGTAGCAGCAGTTTGTGTAGTAAGCTTGAGACTGAACTTAGGTAACCATATCCAAGTAATAGTATGGGACATTCCCTGAGGAGCTCAATAACATTCATCGTGCAAAAGACCTGTAGGCTGATTAAGTTCAGGCACGAGTGATAAGGTTTGAGTGGTACTGCTCATGAAAATAAGATATTAATTAATTGTAGATAGAACTTTTTAGAAGCTCCGATTGATTAATGAATGTCCGGTAACCTTAAATATGGGGATTCTCAGATTAATGCAGCCCGTTCTCACAACGTGGTAATAAAGCGGTAGGTCAGTATTATATCTGTGGTGAAAAAGAATTAATATTAATTAATTAATTGTGTCATGGGTTGTGGACATGGGAATTAATTAATTCATAGGCCCACTTTATTATTTGCATTAGGTCCCAGGTATGGCCCAATTATATATGCTGAAAGGAGCCCAATAGCCCATTATAGTAAAAACAATAGGTCTATAAATAGACATCTCTCTCTTAGAAATCGTAGCCACAACAGAACACTCAAATCAGTTGAAACCCTAGGGCAGAGAGAGTGGGGGCGGCGCACACTGTGTATAGAGGGAGGAGAATTTTGATTCTGGCCTACACATCACAGATTTGTGGAATCCTCACTAGTAGCATATCTGAACAACATTGAGATACAGATCTGAAGATCTGATATGGAGAACAAGATTTCTTCCTTTCTATTTTTCTTTTATTCGATTGAATCTAGAAATTAGTTTTGCTAATTTATGTTTCCGCAGATTTAATCGAATCACGTGGTAGAATTAATGTGGATAGTCAAACGCAAAAGATTGGATTATACTCTATGAAATAAAGGTTACCCCTTTAAACCATGCATTAAATTTATAGGAGCATGCTAAGGTTTATTAATTGTCTATCGTATTTCAACATCCATGATTGGTCCTGTTCATATGCATTTGGTGATTCACTTCACGGAAAATCCCTACAATTGGTATCAGAGTCAGGTTCCTGATTCATGGTTCTGTTGAATGTGATGTATTCATTATGCATGTATGAATTTTTATTGTCGTGGATGGTTTTTGTTCCTCGTGGCAACCCGTTTGATTCAATCCCCGGTGGTTTATCCGTGTTTGGATTAAATCTATTTAGTAAAATCACAAGAAAATCCGTAATTAGATTTGATAGGAAAAATTGTAATAGATTAGTCTATGTATTTTTTTATTTTCAAATCTGTAAATGGGATGGGACGTAGAACAAGACGAAGACCAGCGGGACGAGGGCAACATGCACGGCGGCGGCAGGCGGCCGCGCCCGTGCGGTTGCGGCGATCGGCGGGTGACGCGCACGGCGCCAGCCTGGCTGCTCGCGTGTGCGGCCGCAAGCATCGGCGGGCGGCGCACAATGGCAGCTTGGCTGAGTGCGCGTGTGGTTGCGGGCAGAGCGGCAGCGCGACTGGGCCGCGGCGGTTGGCGGCGCACGCATGGAAGCACAACGCAGGCTGCTGCGGCAGGCGGAGGCGACTGCTGGCGGTGGCGGTGGCTGTCATCGGCGGCTGCTGCCCCGGCGACGGTGGTTTCTGTTTTACAGTTGGCCCAAATTCGATGTATATCCCTAGGGTTTGCAGTTGAGTTGTGGGGCCAATTTTCAAATCACAAAACCCTAGATGCCAAAATATTTGGTGGTTGAAAATTTCAAGGCCCTGAAGATTTGGAGTTATCCAAGAAGATTTTATTTTTCAAATTTGTAATAGATAGGATTTATTTCCTTTTATTATTTTGTGGGGCCACGAGGAATTTTTGCTTGTCTTAATTATCCTCGTATGATATGTGATTTATTAAATGCACAATAAGCATGAGTAGATAATAGGAAAAGCAAGATTTACTACTTTTATTATTAAAAATTTTACAAGCATGCTTATGTGATTAATTTCTTGTTGGATTACATTTTGGGATTTTTTCGGCTTATTTAATTACATGCAAAAATTTGGAAAATATAATGACAATGAAATTATCTGTGTGCGCATTTAAGAAACCTTTTAAATAAAATACTACGCGGATTTTTAAAATCAATAGACCTCCACAAACCGGTCCTAGGCTATAAGTACATTTCTTGTCTTAGTAAACGTCCACGAATGTATCTTGCTGATTCTCGGAGTTGCATGGGTTGTAGTTGTTGGGATTTCTAGACAAACAATTTAAATCATATGAATAGTGGGAGGGTTTTGCGTAAACGTCTGTGAGTGTAGCTTGCGTAGATCTCTTTCATAAGTATTCTATGATTGATTTAAATTTTAGATAACGAAAGCTTTAAGGGCTGTGCGGTATGGTTAGGTGCCATGATAAACTGTTTCTTCTTGCTGGAGTTAGAGTTGTGGTTAATCTCTTAGAAGCATCTGAGGATATAATGCAATTGCTGCTTCCCTATTCTTGAAAGATGGCTTGGTCTAAGTTTTATCACTAATTATTAATTTCTAGTGTATAAAGGTTCCTAACACCGTATAAAATTAAAGAATTGGGGCTTAAAACGTACAGTTCTGGTTGAGGGTTACATCGTAAACGTCTACGAGTGTAGCTTGCGGTGGGGAACTCTTAGGCTATTAGTGGAAAACATGTGTATTTGATTTATGAAAAGGTTTTCAATGCATTTGTTTTCGAAGTTCTGCATGTATGTTCTTATTTAAGATTCTTTATTGTTTCAGATATGTCTATGTCTAATGTCATCAATATTCTCACACAAAATTCTTTAACTGGTCCAAACTTCCTAGGATGGAAGAGCAAACTTGAATACATCTTGGTAGCAGAAGAACACATGTTCGTTCTGCAAGTACTTCGTCCCCTAGTGCCCACTGTTGAGTCCTCTCAAGAGGAAGTAGACTATTATAACAAGTGGGAGAAATCGAACAATGTAGTGAAATTCTACATGATGACCACTATGTCA
Organism: Plectranthus barbatus; assembly: GCA_026898455.1. Taxonomy (NCBI): domain Eukaryota; kingdom Viridiplantae; phylum Streptophyta; class Magnoliopsida; order Lamiales; family Lamiaceae; genus Plectranthus; species Plectranthus barbatus. Next base: position 314,396 of record JAPKLW010000660.1, read on the forward strand.
AAACTCTTACAGCAGCAGCATCAGCACAATAGGGATGCCTATGACATTATGGCCAGTCTGGTGGCGACATATGGGGAAATTGATAGAGCTGTCAGATTTAATCTCATGAGGGAAATTGTGAGTAGAAAAATGTCTGACGGCAGCTCAGTGAGAGAGCATGTAGTTTCCATGACTCACCTCAAGGATGAGCTAACTGTGCATGGTGGAGGTATCGACGCTGAGGCTAAGGTCGATATCATACTGAACTCTCTACCCAAGTCCTTTGAGATTTTCAGACTGAATGTTGTCATCAACAAGAAGGAGTATACTCTTAATGAGTTACTTAATGACTTGATGGCAGCGGAATCAGTTATGAACCCTCAGAAGGTTGTCTTGGCCACTTCTGGTAATCTCTCTATTGTACCGAAAGGTATGAAGCGGAAAAGAGGGATTAAGAAGATGCCTATGAAGGGACCTGTGAAGGATGGTGGGGTTGTGAAAAAGACTGAAGTGGTGACTGACAGAGACAAGTGCTTCAGGTGTGGTAAGAAAGGACATTGGAGGAAAGATTGTCCGGTCAACAAAGCTAGACAAGGTATGTCATTTGCATGTATGACTGTAAACATGATTAGAGTCTGTTGTTGCTCTTCCTAGAGCTGTATGCCCTGACTTGTTGATCATGTTGTTATACTTTGCAGGGGACCATGCCGACAAAGCTGGTGAATAATGGCAAGAAGATACCAAGCTGCATGGATGGCAACGTCATCTGACGGAGCCTTATGAAGTTTTCATTTCCTTATGTTTTTTATGGATTAAGTACATTTGAGAATTTCTTTTGTGGGCTGTGTTTTCGGCAGGACAAATGTTTTTCCAACTTCGCAATGGATAATCTGTTATTTATGATTTCTATCATTGGTAATAATGATGTTGTCCATTTTGGGATGTTGATTTATTCTCTTTATGCTGCTTTTATCACATATGTCCTTTTATATTGCATGTAACTCATCCAAAATTGATAATCCTAGAAAGAGAAAACTTACTTCTTCTAATAAGGATCTTACATATCTCTGGCACTTGAGACTCGGTCACATCAGCTTGAAGCGGATTCAGCGACTTGCAGATGATGGTACATTGGACTTAGTCCGGCCTGTACCTTATCAAGTCTGCGAATCCTGCATCGAGGGCAAGATGTCTTCTAGGCCTTTCAAGGCTAGTCAGTCTCGAGCAGAGGAAGTGTTGGAGTTGATCCATTCTGACTTATGTGGGCCCATGTCCACACAGGCTCGTGGAGGTTATGAGTACTTCGTCACTTTCATTGACGACTACTCAAGGTACGGATATGTTTACCTGCTTCGCTACAAGTCTGAATGCTTTGAGAAATTCAAAGAATTCAAGGCTAAGGTAGAAAAGAAGGTCAGTAAAACTATCAAGTCACTGCAATTTGACCGTGGTGGCAAATACCACAGAAACGAGTTCCTGCAGTATTTATCAGATCACGGGATTACATCCCAGTGGACTGCACCGGGTACTCCCCAGCAAAACAGTGTAGCTGAAAGAAGAAATAGAACTCTTTTAGAGATGGTAAGATCAATGATGAGCTATGCAAACTTATCCATTTCATTTTGGAGATACGTATTGGAAACAACGGCTTACATATTGAATGTGGTGCCTTCTAAATCGGTTCCTAAGACACCTGCTGAGCTCTTCCTTGGTCGCAAACCGAGTTTGTGCAAGTTCAAAGTATGGGGTTGTCTGGCACACGTGCTGACAAAGGAACCTGATAAGCTAGAAAGCAGGTCTAAAGTAATGATGTTTATAGGGTATCCAGGCAAACGAAAGGTGGTTACTTTTACTGTCCTGAGAGTCAGAGAGTCGTTGTTATCACCAATGCTAGATTCTTGGAGGACGAGTACATGAGAAACCACAAGTCAATGAGTGATATCGTTCTTCAAGAAATTGAAAACGAGAATGCAAATCCAAGGGAAGGGGAACGAGCGAATGTGGGTGCACCTGTGAGAGGTTCAGCACAACAGGCGTGTTCTTCAGTGCAAGGTGCAAAACCACAAGTTACTGCACCTACTGCTAACATAGCACCGATGCATCGTCGCAGTGGGAGAGTTATTTTCCAGCCAGAAAGGTACGTGTTCGTGGGTGAGTCTTCGAACTTGAGCCCGGAAGACGAACATTAGGACTCTGACCCACTGACTTACGAAGAGGCAGTGCAGGACAAGGATGTTGAAAAATGGCATGTCGCCATGGATTCTGAGATTGAATCCATAACTGCTATGGATGTATACCAGAAAGCTAAGCTGTCAGATGACTTTCGAGCCATAGGGTGCAAGTGGGTATACAAGAGAAAGAATGGAGCGGATGGAGAAATTATGGCCTTCAAATCCAGGCTAGTGGCAAAGGGTTATAGTCAGAAAGAGGGCATAGACTATGATGAAACCTTTTCACCAGTAGTCACGCTCAAGTCCATCCGGATACTCCTTGCCATAGCACGCATCTGGACCTCGAGATTTGGCAAATGGATGTCAAAACCACTTTTCTAAATGGTTACCTTGAATAAGGTAGGGACATCTATTTGCAGCAACCCGAGGGTTACGTGCGCAAAGGAGAAGAACATCTTGTCTGCAAGCTTAAGAAGTCCTTGTATGGACTTAAGCATGCTTCAAGGTCGTGGAACTTACGTTTCAACGATGTGATTAAGTCCTACGAATTTTCACAGTTGGAGAACGAAAGTTGTGTATACAGACTTTGTGTCAATGGGAGCGTGGTTTTCCTTGCACTGTACGTGGACGACATACTCCTATTTGGAAACAATGTGGGAGTGATGCCGGAGATTAAACGTTGGTTATTCGAACAGTTCCAAATGAAGGATTTGGGAGAAGCTAGGTACATCCTTGGGGTTTTGTTGGGATTGTATACTGAAAGCATAAATGATTTAGTGTTTTGTATATTGGCCTTTATTTATGTGTTGCATCAACAATTCTCGCTATCTGATAAATGTTAATATACGACGAACTATAATATCCTTTATCTCGTAGATAGGGATAACCATATGGTGTGTAGGAGATCACAGAGGATCATATGGTTCGTTTGACCTAGCGAGATATAAACAATATCACAGCTGAAACTGTCCCTAGATAGGTTGTTGGTTTAAGCTGATACACATCGATTCATAAGTGGGCTTATCCTAGCTACTTGATGTGTCAGTACATGTTTATGTATTGATGGGATCAACAGTGGGATGTGCCATTGTCATTGACATATGAATGAGCCAGATCCCTAACATACTTCCTATGATCTTAAACCTTACTGAAGGATGAGGGGCACACACGGATTGACCACACTTTGATTTGCTATGGTGGTGAGTCTTACATGTACTCTTATACCTGCACTCTGGGTGTTGGAAATTTGTGTGGGGTTTGCTTAGGCTGGATGTATAGGTAAGCATATACGTTTCAGGATGGTGACATTCCCTGATTAACTCACAAGTTTCTTTATGATAAGTCCTGCAGGCTGAATGATTTGTTCAAGTATAAGAGAAAAGGAGTGAGTGGTATTAATCGGGAAATAAGAAATTAATTAATTGTGGTTGATTGTCATAAGCCAAATTAATTAATGAATGTCTAAAACCTTAAATATGTGGATCATGTTAGTTTAATGCAACCAGTTCCTAGTAACGTGGTAATTAAGAGGCGATTTAGCATTGTTACCGTGGTGAAGGTTAAAACAATGTTTTATTAATTAATTATGTTCTGGGTTGAACAAGGAAGGATTAATTAATAAAGAGGGCCCACTTTATTATTTGCATTTGATCCCTGGTCTGGCCCACAAACTGCTCAAGCCCATTAGGGTTAGGGTTTCTCAAAACGCTAACACTATATAAAGGATTTCTCTCTGGGTTAGAAGTAGCCACCACAGTATACAATTTAATATTCAAATCAAAATATTGAATTAAGAGAGAGAGAGAGATCAGCGATTAGTAGGAGGATTTTTCTGATCAAATCTTCTGGCTTTCTGATTCAACTTGGTTGATAATACTCATCAGATTTCCAAGGAGCAAGGGAACAGATCAGAAAATCAAATCTGTTGGAACACGATCAAAGCAACGTTCCATTCCGCTTCAGATTTAATTTCATCGTTCATCCTCCGATCTAGATCTGTAGATCAAACGATTGAAGATCAGGTATTCTCTTGAATCCACCCTATGTAATTAATTATTGTAGAAGCATGAATAGAGTGACATGATTTATTTAATTGAATTTGTTTTTGATATCCTAAGAACGGTCCTACGAATTAAATAACAACTCATGTTGTTGGCCGTAGACTCGAATCCTACAGGATTAAGGTCTTACGGGATCGTAAGAGAAATTAAATGCTTTTAAAGCCAGGATGGTGGTAAAGGGTTATAATCAGAAAGAGGGCATAGACTATGACAAAACCTTTTCACCCGTAGCCATGCTCAAATCCATCCGGATACTCCTTGTCATAGTTGCGCATATGGACCTCGAGATTTGGCAGATGGATGTCAAAACCGCTTTTCTAAAGGGTTACCTTGAAGAAGGTAGGGACATTTATATGTAGCAACCCGAGGGTTACATATGCAAGGGCGAAGAACATCTCGTCTAGAAGCTTATGAAGTCTTTGTACAGACTTAAGCAAGCTTCGAGGTCGTGGAAATTGCATTTCAATGATGTGATTAAATCTTATGGATTTTCACAGTTGGAGAACGAATGTTGTGTTTACCGACTTTGTATCAGTGGGAGCGTGGTTTTACTTGCACTATATGTGGATGACACACTCCTATTTGGAAACAACAAGGGAGTGATGTCAGAAATCAAGAGCTGGTTATCCGAATAGTTCCAAATGAAGGATTTTGGAGAAGCCGGGTACATCCTTGGGATTAAGGTCTTACGGGATCGTATGAGAAGAATGTTAAGCTTATCCCAAGCATCCTATGTGGATACTGTGATAGCCCGGTTCAACATGCAACTCACCAAGAAAGGCTTGCTACCTTTCAGACGTGGCGTTCATCTTTCTAAAGGGCAGTGTCCTGAGACACAGCGGGAGAAAGATGAAATGAGTCTTGTGCCATACGCATCTGCGGTGGGTAGCCTCATGTATGTGATGCTGTGTACCAGGCCTGATATTTGCCATTGGCATGGTAGCAAGATATCAGTCTAACCCTGGATAGGCACATTGGACAGTGGTAAAGCACATCCTCAAGTACTTGAAGAGAACTAGGAATTACTGCATGGTTTATCAAGGTGAGGATTTGTGTCCTGTGGGTTATAAAGATTCGGATTTCCAAGGAGACCAGGATGAGAAGAAATCGACCATATCTTGGAGGAGCGCAAAGCAGAAATGCATTACTGACTCCACCAAGGAAGCAGAATATGTCGCCACCTCCGAAGCTTCAAAAGAAGGGGTGTGGCTCCGGAACTACCTTTTAGAGTTGGGTGTGATTCTGAGCTTGCCGAAGAGCATCACAATCTATTGTGATAACTCTGATGCAGTGGCAAACTCGACTGAACCACGAACTCACAAGGCAAGCAAACACATAGAGAGGAAGTACCATATCATACGAGAAATTGTATCGAGGGGCGATGTGCCGATCAAGAAGATTGACACTAAGGACAACCTAGCTGATCCATTTACAAAGAGCTTGCCGCAGAAGATTTACGAAAGACATATTCGTGGACTAGGTCTGAGGTGGATACCTACCACTGGTAGTGGTTGATGTAATAGCTAGGCAAGATAGACGCACTGTATACTCTGTAATAGCTATTGTAATGCTTTGAGTATAAGTGAGAGATTGATGGGTTTTGTATACAAAAAGCATTTATTACAATGAGTATACAATTGACTTTTCTTCTATATGTTAAACAAACTTACATGCACGTAACAATGGTATCCTCTTGTCTCACCGATAGGGACGATCATACGGCGTGTTGTAGATTGCAGAAGACGGTATGATTACTTGACCAAGTGATACATAAATATTATCACAACCGAGACAACATTGAGGATACATCTGTACGGATGGCTGCAGCATAGTCGGAAGAAATAATTTGTCTTGGTTACTTGATATGCTGGTACGCAAGGGTGGTGTATTGATAGGACCACACTGAGATGTAATTGTCAGTCTGACATCAGCTAATACAGATCTCGTTCTTGATTGAGTCCAAACCCTAACGAAGGTTCAGGGGTATAAACAGGTTGACTGTTGCTTTAATTTGCCATGGTGGAGAACCTAAGTAACGTGCTCGTATATCCGCATCTTGGGTAGCAGCAGTTCGTGTAGTACAGCCTGAGACTGAACTTAGGTAACCATATCCGAGTAATAGGATGGGGACATTCCCTGAGGAGCTTAATAACATTCATCGTGCCAAAGTCCTGCAGGCTCATTAAGTTCAGGCACGAGTGATATGGTTTGAGTGGTACTGCTCAGGAAAATAAGATATTAATTAATTGTAGATAGAGCTATTCAGAAGCTCCGATTAATTAATGAATACCCAGTAACCTTAAATATGGGGATTCTCAGATAAATGCAGTCCGTTCTGACAACGTGGCAATAAAGGGGTAAGTCAGTATTAATTCTGTGGTGAAAAAGAATTAATATTAATTAATTAATTGTGTCCTGGGTTATGGACATGAGAATTAATTAATTCATAGGCCCACTTAATTATTTGCATTAGGCCCCAGGTCTGGACCAATTATATATGCTGAAAGGAGCCCAATAGCCCATTAGGGTTAAAACCCTAGGTCTATAAATAGACATCTCTCTCTCAGAAACCCTAGCCACAACAGAACATTCAAATCAGTTGAAACCCTAGGGCAAAGAGAGGGGGGCGCACACTGTGTGTAAAGGGAGGAGAATTTCGATTCTAGCCTACACATCACAGATCTGTGGAATCCTCACCTGTAGCAGATCTGAACAGCATTGGGATACAGATCTGAAGATCTGATCTGGAGAACAAGATTTCTTCCTTTCTATTTTTATTTTATTCCATTGAATCTAGAAATTGGTTTTGCTAATTTATGTTTCTGCAGATTTAATCGAATCGCGTGGTTGAATTAAATTTGATATTCAAACACGAAAGATCGGATCTTCTCTACAGAATAACGGTAATCCCTTTAATCCACACATTAAATTCATTGGAGCATGCTAGGGTTTATGAATTGTCTATCGTATTTCAACATCCGTGATTGGTCCTGTTCATATGGATTTGGTGATTCACTTCACGGAAAATCCCTACAGCAAGTAGTCGTGGAAAAATATGAATCCTTCCAGATGCTACCCGGCGAATCAATCAAATCGATGGAGGCAAGATTTAATGCCATCGTCAGTGAGATGAAGAACCTCGGAAGATAAGAAAAATTGGCAGATATGAATGCCAAAATCCTTTCAAGGCAGCCAAAGGAAGACTGGTTTGTTAAAACCACCAGCCTGAAGGCCATGGATCTCTCAAAAATGTCCACCAATGAACTGCTCGATGAACTTCAAGCCCATGAGTGGGACATCCAGATGGTGAATAGGAATGAAGCTGTTCGAACTCCAAATTCAGCAGCTGATGGTGATGCAGCATTTTTCGTAAAAAGAGACTTCCGAAGGCATTCAAAAAGGCCAGTTTACTTCGATAAAACTATCTATCAATCCTCACTAGCAAATGACACCCCCAACTCAGTTCAGAAGAAGGAAACTGAGCTGTCAGTTGCCAAGCTGGAGGAGCAATTGAGGAATCTGACCACTCTTCTAGAGAAGGCAAAAGGAAAAGAGAAGGTAACACAATCCAGTGAGCAGAGGTTCACGAAAAGAGAGCCACGCACATGCTATGAGTGCAACTCTCCAGACCATCTAAAGTATGAATGCCCCCTAGTCTCTCAGGAGGAAAGAGACAGATTGAGGAAGGTGTTTAAGAAGAGAGCATTCAGAGTTGTTGCCCAAACAATGCTCACCAGAACTGAAGTGCCAGACGAACCTGATCATGATGATGGATACTACACGTCCGAGGATGAAGGAGATGAGGAAGATTTACTTGCCTTTATGGTAGCAATTGGTGGAGATGTTACCGATGACAAAGAAGATAGCGCTTCAAACTGCAAAATTCGGAGGTCAAGTCCCCAAAAGAAGACCAGAACTTGGATTTTGGACAATGGTTGCTCAGCTCACATGACAGGAGACAAGGATCTAATCAAGAACCTTGAGATGTACGAAGGAGCATTAGTTAGTTTTGGGAACAAGGCCACAAGTTAAGTTATTGGAAAATGATGCGTGGAATACAACGAAATCATCATTCAGAACGTGTCCTTAGTCACCAGTCTGATGCATAATCTTCTCAATATAGGTCAACTGAGTAAGAGTGGCTACATAGTCAGATTTTAAGAATCAGAATGCCATATAATAGACAAAGTGACAAACAAGACAATAATCAGAGGAGTCAGAAGAGGAGGTCTCTACATTGTAGACTGGTCCAGTGGAAAACGAGGAACATGTCTCACAGCACTCAGTTCCTCAGAATGAATAAACTGGTTGTGGCAAAAAAGGCTTAGTCATCTGAATTTCAACTCAATTCGACATTTGGCGAAGCATAATCTTGTTGTAGAACTGCCACAGAAGAAGTTCCAAAGAGAAGGAGTATGCAAATCGTGCCAGCTCAGGAAACAAACGAAAGCCTCTTTCAAAAACATAATTGGAAAAAGGAAATATAAACTGGTGGTTGTTGATGATTATTCAATGGAGTGAAAGTCAAGAGGCTAAGATCAGATAATGGGACAAAAATTCTGCAACGGACCTCTTATGGATTTCTGTGCAAAAATTGGAATTGGTCATGAGAAGTCTGCTCCAAGAACGCCTCAACAAAATGATCTTTCGGAACGAAGGAACAGAACAGTTAAAGAAGCACTGAGAACCATGATGGCTGACACCGATCTTGGAAAGAATTTCTGGCGAGAGGCCTTGATAACAGCCTGCTACAAACAGAATAGAAGCGCATTCAACACGAGGCTGCACAAGACATCCTACGAGATCTACAATGGTTGTAAGCGTTCTATAGCTCATCATTGTGCTTACGGTTCTCCATGTTATATTCACAATAATGGGAAGTTCGAGTTGAATACCTTCAGTCCAAAAGGCTGATGAAGGAGTGCTCATCGGGTATGGACATCCATTATATAAGGGATATAGGGTATTCAACAAGACAACCCAGCTTGTGGAAATAACATGTCATGTTGTTTTTTATGAAGCTACTGTAGTACGCAGGACTCTTCAAGAACTGAGTCTAGGGAATCAGGAGATCAAGGATGTCAATGAGGAACCTAAGTGTGATCTTGATGATAATCAAATATTTCCTCTGACTAGATCAATGAGTGATATCTCTGAGACTCCAGTTATCTCTACTGATCCCCAATCTGTCGAGAAGGCTGATGATGCAAACGCCATCGCTGAGGCCTTAAAGACCACAAATCTTGAAGATTCAGGAGAAGAGAAGCACCCTGAAGCTCAGAAAGTGGTCTTAGAAGCATAGCAAGCTGACACCAAGGAAGATGCCAAGGAAGAAGGATCAGCAAATAAGCCAAGTGATTCTCTAAATTCAAATACTGATCAGAACTCAGTCACAGAACAAGGAGACGAAGGTATTACAGAACGAGAAGGTGAAGGAGGTTCTGAAGAAGAAGAACCAGTTCCAGAATCTAGAAGTGGAATAACTCAAGAGGAACATCCTAAAGTCCCTGATGACTCAACTGCTCGTGCTGAAGCCATACCTGTAAAGAAGCCAAACTAGCTAAGATATCACCCAAAGGAAGCTATACTCGATGATGTTGGAAATCATGTTCGAACCAGACATGGCACAACGTTGATGTCTTGCTTTCTATTCCAGAGCGAACCAGTGAAGGTCACTGAAGCTCTTCAATCAATAGACTGGATAAACGTAATGCAAGAAGAACTAAATGAGTTCACCCGCAACAATGTGTGGTATTTAGTGGATCGACCCACACATCAGTCTGTAATTGGTACCAAATGGGTCTTCAAGAATAAAAGAGATGAGACCGGTACCATAGTTCGAAACAAGGCAAGATTGGTTGCAAAAGGATATGCACAATGCAAAGGAATAGACTTCGACGAGACATTTGCACCTGTTGCTAGACTCGAAGCTATTAGGTTATTCATGGCGTATGCAGCCTACCACAACTTCAAAGTTCTTCAGATGGATGTGAAGAGTCCCTTCTTAAATTGCGAATTAAGGGAAGAAGTTTATGTAGAACAGCCTCCAGTTTTTTAGCAAGTAAATCAAGTCTACAACCTAAGGAAAACTTTATATGGATTAAAGCAAGAACCTAGAACGTGGTATGAAACTCTCTCACAGTTTCTACTCAAAAATGGATTTGAAAAGGGTGCAATAGATCGAACATTATTCAAGATAAAGGATGGAGAGGACATTCTACTTGTTCAGATCTATGTAGACGATATCATTTTCGGAGGCAAAAATACCAAGCTATGTGAAAAGATTACCTAGCTGATGCAGAACAAATTTCAGATGAATATGATGAGCGAAATGACATATTTTCTTGGTTTGCAAATTGATCGGTCTGATGAAGGGATTTTCATTAGTCAGAAGAAGTACACTTAAGACCTGATCAACAAATTTTGTCCTGAGAAGACAAAATCACTAAGGATTCCTATGAGCACCAGTTCTCAAATTACTCTCGATGAAGAAGGAGAACCTGTCAACCCGACAGCTTATAGAGGAATCATTTGATCTCTACTGTATCTAACTGCCAGCTGACCTGATATATCTTATGTCGTGGGCGTATGTGCACGATTTCAGGCAAATCCAAAGAAGTCACACATGGAAGCAGCCAAAAGAGTAGTAAGATATCTAAATAGCACAAAGTCTCTAGGTATCTGGTACCCCAAAACTGATGGAATAATGCTGAATGGATTCTATGATTCAGATTTTGGCCAGGAAGAGCAGAAGCGGAACTTGTCAGTTCTTAGGACATAAACTGATTAGCTGGTTTAGTAAGAAACAACATTTGTAGATACATCAACTATAGAGGCTGAATATGTAGCAGCAGCCAGCTGTTGTGCTCAAGTGCTTTGGATAAAGCAGCAGCTTAGGGATTATGGAATCGATACAGGATGTGTTCCTATCTACTATGATAGCAACAGTGTAGTTTCAATCTCGAAGAATCCAGTTCTCCATTTAAGGACGAAACATATTGATATTCGTCATCATTTCATTCGAAACCATGTGGAGCAGGAAGATGTCTCGGTGGAATACATCAGAACTGAAGACCAGTTAGCGGATATTCTCACTAAACCGTTGCCTGAGGCTCGTTTCAAGGAGCTATGCATCAAACTAGGTCTTCTAGAGTTTGATGGAATCTCGAGAGAAGGAGATGTTAATTGATTGTTACACACAGTCAAAATGTACTTTTTACGTCTCAGTGATTAAGTGAATTACAGTTTTTGTCATTGCTAGCTGCCTGACAAAGACACAGAGACAAAAAGAGTTCAATCATCAATGTTGGATACAAGGAAATAAGAGTTTCATCTTGTTCTGCACAAAAACTGCTCTTGAAATTTGGATTTTATTTATGAAGTCAAAGTACAACACAAACAAAAATAACATAAAAATTATAGCACAAGACTTTGATATTGTAGCAGTTTCTTCATTGACGGAGACTGCGATAGGAAGGATAATAATCAGATTCCATCATTCCAGGCCACCCTGTGATGAGAGAAGGGATCTCTTGTTCGAGAAGCCAACTCAGTTGCATTCCAAAAGGAATTGGAGTGTGAGGCACATTCTCGAAGGCACATCGCATCTTGTCAAAAATGAATGAGGCCCAATCAACCTCAGTTTCATGATTAACGGCCATCATCGCCTTCTAGACAAGTGGAGAGAAATCATGATTCTTCATAGGATTACCGACAATCATGTGATTGGTAATGTCAAAAGTAATCTGATATCAGGGCATTGACCACCTAGAAGAGGCAGTAGGATGGAAATTGATACTTAAGTTCCTCCATTGATGCCATGAAGACCATTCGGGCGATGTAACCTCCTTGAGATAACCAATGAGTGGAACACCATTATGAAGGAGTTTGAAACTCGTCGCAAAAGACTCAACCGACCAACAAAGCTGGTGATCATTGATGTTAGCAATGATCTCCCCATCTTCGGTAATGTAGCAGTTGGTGGCCATCGTCTTCAGCATATCCTTCAAGAATCTATATGGTGCCCTATTTACAAACCGCTTAAGGCCTGCATCCTTGAGATTTCTTATTATCAAGTTGAACGTCAACGGTCTCGCCAAGAGTTGACTCTCCATGCAGTAAGGATTGAAGATCTTGTTTCTCTCAATGGATATATCACTTGCAGAAGTCATGTCTGTCTCTACTGAAGGAAGTTTCTTTCTGAATTATATCTTCGAAAATGCGAAAATGATATGTTGTTTATCGAAGATATGGAGATTATTGCCCTAGGTGATCGCTCAACATTTACAGAAACAAGCATACATTTATATGGAAATGATATTGTGTGTTGATTCGAAAGGATATCTATCGAATTAAATGACACACGATGTTTCAAAAAAGTGCACAATGCTCAAGATATCAGATTCAGAATCTGAGAAGTCAATATCAGCATCTTACAATTTGCGCAGGCCAGTTTAGATGATACAGGTGTTCGTTCGCTCAATCAAAACCAACGAATGACAAAATAAAAAATTATGAGTAGTACGAATGCTCAATAAAAGCAGATACGTACAAAGTATGGATGATGCAGTAGATAAAGTGTGAACTGTTCATTAAAGTCAAAATGAATACAATGTTCATACATCCTCGAAAGCAATCATCGCTCTCCAAACTGGTGGTGACACGTTTGTTTGTAGCAGAGGATTGCAGAGCACTCGCTGATTAATGATGTCAAAGGACACCAGGTATCGCGGCTTAAGGGATCCACACGGTGCTGTCGGACAGAAATTGTTATCATTACCCCTCCAGTCCCACCAACAGGACCACTCCGGAGCTGTTTCGTCTATTCTATAGTGCAACACGAGCGTCCTAACATGTCGAAGCTAAAACTCTTGAGACAAGGAGTTCGCTGACAAGAGGAATTCTACTCCATTGAGGCTCAACAAGATTTCATCCTTAGACACAGTAGAATTATAAGCACTTAGCCTAAGTGGATCCTGATGGAAGGAAATGGGTGGGACTGAAAGAAAGCGGTCCAGGCCATTAGATTCAAGAGTATTGATAGTCTCAAGAAAAACATCATTAGGATGGTTCCAATACTCAGCATACAGCTTCCTATGGTTGAAAATTTTGTTTCGTTTGATGGAAATTCTGGCCATCTCCTCTACGATATTCAATGACTCAGTCATTCTCAAGATATGTTACAGCTCGAAGGAAGGAAAGGAAGAGGGTACTAATGTGACACTTCCTACCTCGTCATTGCATCTTTTATAGCGAGACAAATACATAAATCAGAGATCATTGCCACGTCCTCACTACTAAAGGAAATTCCCCTATCGAAACAGAGGCAAAAGGAATGAAGTGGTGATTTATTACTCAACCACCGTTTCATATCACTTATTAATGACCACAATAGGTCAGACGCCTACTATTGCAGAGTCATTCACAAAGATGGAAATTCTAATCATTTCAATTGCCTTACGATCAATGGAAAGATAGTTTCCCACTAGCCAAAGAAGTAGCAGCTCAGTTCTCCTCTTTAAAGATGACTCCTGCATACTATGGCATGCTACTCACGGCAAAGATTGAAGAGAGAGAAAACTGTTGATCATGACGAAGTGCAATTTCAATTGCTGCGAAGATATCGGCGGTACATCACATTAAATGCGGATCAGCACGATGACGTATTACCCGGTGCCACGTTAGTGTTACCATACGCTGCTACATAGCGTGCCAGGCGATTTAAAAAAATGCCAACGTCAGCTTTAATCTTAGTCGTTCCTGACAAAGAAGGGTTTAAATCGTAGCCTATGGTTTTTGTTCAAACAATCACAAAAAACCCTTAAACCCATCATGTCGTCTTCCTGATTTCCACACTTACTGCCAGTCAATTTAGTCAAGATATCTCTAGGGCTCACCCCAAGATCTTCATAATTGACCAACCTTCCTATCCAGTTCAGGACAAAAAAGATGATCCAAATCATGGATACCAGTGTCCCTGATAATCCAGAACAAATTGTCGCCAGTGAGGAGACCTCACAGGTCGAACTATTTCAGTTAGCGGAAAACTCCCAAATTATTGATCGAAAGATTTTAATATCTCAGGTCACGAAGGAGAAAATTCTAAGCTGGAAGAACTTCCTCTCAATCACCACCGACGAGACGATTGCTCAAGAGATTGTAGGAAAGCTTCTACGTGAGAACTTAACAAAATTTCTCACTGCATGCCCTCGGAGATTCATTCATAATTGAGTCATGGAATTTTATAAAAATTCCACCTTTAACGACAAAGATCAATATATCCTCACCACGGTTGACAAAGAGCAAATAAAGGTTGATCCGGCTCTCATTGCTCAACATCTACATCTATCTAAAATTGAAGTAGATATCGCCAATTATCTTCAGAACAACATTGATACATTGAAGGCTCACTGGCTAAAATGGAGAAAGCCAGGGGCACCAGAGAAATTTAAACCTATCACCAAGGTATCCGAACTAAGTCCCTGTGCTAAAATACTCAGTGACATTGCGCTGAGAAGTATTTACTGTGGGATTGGATCCTTATCTGAACTTAGTAGTCCCAAATACTCTCTTATGATGGCTCTTGATGATTTCCCCAGACGAAATTGGGCAACATACATCTTTGGTCGATTATTAGAAAGTGCAAACAAGAACAAAGATATTCCAACCAAAGGGAAGTTTTCTTCAAGTGTTGGTTTAGGCCTGAAGGTTACCTACCTTCTCGAGCAGATTCTAAGAGTACAAGATCAAGGAGAAGATCTTATACCATCTGATTTTATTCCGCTAAAGGTTCCAGTTTATAGTACCACTCAAAAGGAAGCAACAAGTGACAGTTTCGACAGTATGGAAATCGATGCTGAAGCTTATGAGGATCTTAAAACTATTCCAACCATTCGAACTGCTAAAGAGCCCAGGAAATCAAAGAAGGCAGGAACTTTTACTCAAAAGTCTGCGCAAAGACAAAATAGAATAAAAAGGGTGCAAACTGATATACATTCTGAAGACGTCTCACACCAAGACAATCAGCCAGTAGTTGAATAGCTTCGACGTTAGAAGAAAAAGAAGATAAAACCCGACAAAGCGGACCCTATGGTTGTCAAGAGACTGCATTTTGATGCTATGTGTGGAGGGATAAGTCAATCCTCCATACCATCGGACACAGTTCCAAACTCTGAAATTGCATATCCTAACGAAAAAGAATGCTCATCATCCTTGAGCTCTGAGCACACCACGACTCAGAAACATATGCAGCAAAAGGAAGTTGAAATCATAACCCTCTTAGTTTCAGGGGGAACAGCTCTTGACTCCACTTGCCAAGAGCTTACTGAAGATACAACATCAAAATTGGAAACCGTCAGAAGAAAGATCCATGAATATCGCTCAGCTATTGAGCAATTGGACGCCAAGAGAAAAGACCTTGATTCCAAACAGCAGGAGTTAGATGCTCAACGATGACATTTGGATCAAAATAAGCACATGTTCAGGAATCATCTATCTCAACTTCAAATCCATGAACAAGAAATCAAAGTTGAGCTCCAGCGTCAGGAAGAAGAAGCTGCTGAGCTGAGATGTCAGCAAGAAGCAGCAGGAGCACTCCAGAGAAAACAGGAAGAAGAAGCTGCTGACCTGAAACGTCAGCAAGAAGCTGCTAACCTGATACGGCAGCAAGAGGCAGAAGCAGCTGAGAACCAGCGATTACAGGTCGAAGGTACAAGTGCTGAAGCACTTCAAAAGGAAGCCAAGCCACTACCGAAAAGGCCAAACACTATGCAGCAGTCTCAGCACAATAAGAGGGGGAAGAAACAGCAATGAACCAACTTCTTCCTCCACTGGAGACTTCTACTGCTTCCTCTCAGAGTTAAACCCAAGAAAACTCTAGAGCAGTAGCTACAGTTGAATGAGTCATGTCTCCCAACCCGCTCTCAGTAGAAGTCAACTCTCTACACTACACTACTCTGAATCAAGCAATAGACATTCGAGTGGAATAGCAGATGGCCTTTGTTCTTGATATTGTCAAAAAGGGGGAAGTGAGAAGGGATGAGTCGCTGAAGCTGTAGTTGATCTTCTTTGATCAAAAGCGAGAAGAGGAACAGCGAAAGCGTGATGAGGAATACAAAAAATCGGAAGCAGAGCGTAGAAAGCGAGATGAACATATCAATATGAAGCTGAATCTACTAATGGCTACCAGAGAGGAAGATAGGAAACACCTCTCTAATGTAACAGCCGTCCTCAAGGTGCAACAATCTAGTCTACTGGCCATATCTACCGCTACTGCAACTTCCTCAAAGCCAAAGGATGCAGATTCCTTGAATCAAGAAAAGGAGAAGGATTAGAATCAAGACAAAGGAAAAAGTTCATGAATTCTTTCTATTTTGCCCTATTTTGATTCTTGAAAGTCTTTCATTTCTGTAGTTTTAAAATTTTCATGTACATGTAATCGATGATATCTATTGAAAAGTGAAAAATTGCTGGTTTGAAGACAACCACTCATTGTCTCTTACATTGATTTTTGATTGGCTGAATTCACATGTTCCAGTGTGATCAGCGATTCCTTCTTATTGCTCTAAATTAATTAATTTCAACTGATAAGAATTATCCCATTTAGGGGGAAGATCATTTAGAGTAGGTCGAGTGTTGAAGAGGCACAGGTTTGAGTAGTGGTAGTCAGAAAAATTGTAAACTCAGATCAACTGCATCTTCTTATCGACACATAGACTTAGAGGTATGGTTTTGACAACATCAAAAAGGGGGAAAATTGTTAGATATTGATGTAGAAATCCCACGTTAATTTGTTGATTTGATGTGTCAAAACCATATACCAAAGTCTAGGACTTAGAGTTATTACCACATGTAATCCTTGTATAGGATGTTTGAGTTGTAATAGTCTAGGAAAAACGAAGTCAACGGAACTGTGGCACAGTTTTGAAGAAGAGAACATTCAGACAAAAAACTGTCTTGACTAAGAAGACGAAGACGAGCAGAGCAAGATCACAAAAACTGTGGATACAGTCTTCACACGGAAACTGCTAAGAGGAACTTGCAGTTTCAGAACAAGACAGTTTCGCATCAGAGAATGCGTACATGATAAGATGTTGAACAAGTCACAGGGGAACTGAAGGGATTCGTGAACTGAACCACGAAGTCCGTTTGCAAAAGATCGTTACTTGGAATATCAAAATAAATTGCTATGCCTATTATTAATCCAAGCATGCTCCTATTGAATATGCATAGGGGGGTTTATGCGGAATACCTGGATTGCGAAACCCTGAAGAACGAGGGCGCGGAGATTCCTCTTGATCTTTCCCACACACAAAGATTTAATTCCTAACAGATTGAGGAAATAAGTCTTATGAAAATAAAATAGTTATATTCGAAAAACAAGGAGAGAGAGAGAAGAAAAATCCACCTGATCTGTATCCCAACTAAATCAAAATATCTGGTGAAGATTCTCTTCAGATCCCTTGCCCGGTTGAGAAGCAGAATTTCCTCATCGTTCTCAGATCTAGTCGATCACCACAGCTCCCAAATTCTGGTTTGCTGTGTGCAACATATGATCTTGTGGCGTGTTGAGATCTGAGGAACTGAGGCCTATTTATAGGAAAATACTGGACTCCTGTTGGGCTTGAGTTTCATGGGCCAGACCAGGGATCAGAATGCAAATACCAAATAAGGCCTATCAATTAATTAATTCTCATATTCAACCCAGAATATAATTAATTAATTAATATTGATTCATTCCACCAGAGAATCAATATTGTCCTACCTATTTACTACCACATTTTGAGGTACGGGTTGCATGGGCTCGGTATATTCCCACATTTAAGGTTACAAACATTCGTTAATTAATTTAAGCTCTGACAAGCTACTTAATTAATTAACATCTTATATTCCTGAATCAATCCACACAAACCTTTTAACTTATGCTTGAACTTAAATCAGCCTGCAGGACTTCAGCATAACGAACCTTTTGAGCTATTCAAGGAATGTCACCATCCTATACTGGATGGGGTTACCTAGTTCCAGTACCAGACAGTCATACACAAACTGCTATTACCCAAGATAAAGATATACAAGCTTAACTAGAGCCTTTCACTGCAACTCAAAGTAATACACAATCTGCATATACTTCTGTACCGTCATGTAGGCTTAGGATCTCATCAAGCCATAGAGATCTAGATTCCTTTAATGTTAGATAAAAGAATTGATCTCGACTTAGGTCCTTATCAATGTGTGCCCCACACCAGCATACCAAGCCATCCAAGATAAGATGATTATTACTGCATATGATGCAGCCTATACCGACTGTTTATCCTGGAACTATCTCAGCTGTGATAACCATTTATATCTCCCTAGGTCAAACGATCCATACGATCTTCCGTGATCTTCAACACACCG
Organism: Plectranthus barbatus; assembly: GCA_026898455.1. Lineage (NCBI taxonomy): Eukaryota > Viridiplantae > Streptophyta > Magnoliopsida > Lamiales > Lamiaceae > Plectranthus > Plectranthus barbatus. The sequence goes on from JAPKLW010000660.1 coordinate 333,000, forward strand.
TATGATCTCCCTATCGACGAGATAAGAGGATAGTTGCGTTTGCGACACATGTTTGTTAATTCAGACAGGAGATGAACATACAACATTTATGATTCCCAGTATATTAACCAATCGACCTTGTACATAATATACCAATCATAATGCTTTCAGTATATAAATCCATCAATCTCCCACTTATACTCAAAGCATTATACAGGTGCTTTCCAGAGTATAATGCGTCTAAACTAATCTAGCTATTACATCAAACATTCTACGTGGATAGCTTTGCCCTCAGCCCAAGGTTACGTAAATGCATCTCGTAGACCTTCTAAGGCAGAGACTTTTTGAATGGATCCGCTAGATTATTTCTCGTATCAATCTTCTCTACTAGCACATCACCCCTTGCTATGATTTCTCGTATAATATGGTACTTCCTTTCAATGTGTTTTGTTGTTCTGTGAGTTCGTGGTTCCTTTGAATTAGCCACAGCTCCCGAATTATCACAATATATTGTGATTGTCTTAGGTAGCTTAGGAATCACGTCCAACTCCAGAAGGAAGTTTCGAAACCATACTGCTTCTTTCGAAGCTTCAGAAGCTGCCACATATTCTGCTTCCATGGTGGAGTCCGCAATGCACTTCAGTTTTGCACTCCTCCATGATATGGCCCCACCTCCCAATGTAAACACATAGCCAGAGGTGGACTTCTTTTTGTCTCGGTCTGCCTGGAAATCTGAATCAGTATAACCCACAGGGCACAACTCTTCACACTGATAGACGAGACAATAGTCTCTAGTCCTTTTCAGGTATTTAAGTATGTGCTTTACCGCGGTCCAATGCACCTGTCTAGGGTTAGACTGGTATCGTGCTACCATGCCTACAGCAAAGCAGATATCTGGCCTCTTACATAGCACTGCATACATGAGGCTCCTCACGGCCGATGGATACGGCTAGTTCCTCATTTCATCTTTCTCGTCACCGGACACTGATCTTTAGTAAGATATATGCCATGTCTGAAGGGTAACAGACCTTTCTTGGCAGTTTGCATGCTGAAACGGGCAATCACAGTATCCACATATGATCCTTGAGACAAGGTCAGCATCCTCTTATTGCGCTCCCGCAATACTCTTAACCCTAGGATGTATCCTGCCTCCCCAAGGTCCTTCATATGAAACTGCTCGGATAACCACCCCTTTATGCCCGACAATACTTCCACATTGTCGATAAATAGGAGAATATCATCTACATAAAGTGCAAGGAACACCACGCTTCCGCTGGCACATAGACGGTACACGCAACTCTTGTTTGAGCATTGTGAAAATCCATAGGATTTAATCACTTCATCAAAACGCAGATTCCATGACCGTGAAACTTGTTTAAGTCCATACAGCGACTTCCTTAGCTTCCAGACCAAATGTTCTTCGCCCCTTTGCACATAACCTTCTGGTTGTTGCATATATATGTCCCTACCTTCTTCAAGGTACCCGTTTAGAAACGCAGTTTTGATATCCATCTGCAAGATTTCTAGGTCCTTATGTGCTGCTATGGCTAGGAGTATACGAATGGACTTAAGCATGGCTACCGGAGAGAAGGTCTCGTCATAGTCTACACCTTCTTTCTGACTATAACCCTTCGCCACCAGCCTTGCTTTGAAAGCTGTAATTTCACCATTCGCTCCTTTCTTTATTTTTTATACCCATTTGCACCCTATGGCTCAACAGCAATCTTGCAAATCAGTTTTCTGGTATACATCCATATCCGAAATGGATTCTATTTCCGAATCCATGGCGATCAGCCATTTTTCTGCATCTTTATCAGATACCGCCTCGTCATATGTCCAGGGATCGGTATCATCCAGTCCGTTTTCCGGAATCAAGTCAGAAGACTCTCCCACGAACATATACCTTTCGGGTTGGTGGATAACCCCCCCACTGCGACAAGGCATCTGAACCGTATCAGTAGTTGGCACAGTACGCATTGGTCCCACACCTTGCATTAGTGGCACTGTTGGTATAGCCTCACCTGTTGTAGGTGGATTTACCATTACATTGGGCTTTCTGATGGAATTGCTTCCTTGTTCTCAAGTTCGTGGAGAACAATTTCACTCTTGGATCTGTGGTTTCTTACATATTCGTCCTCCAAGAATCTCGCGTTGGTACTGACAACGACTTTCTGATTCTCAGGACAATAGAAGTAACCACCTTTCGTTTGTCTGGGATATCCTACAAACAGCATCAGCTTACACCTACTTTCTAACGTATCAGGTTCCTTTGTCAGCACATATGCTGGACAACCCCAAACCCTCACTCTGTTCAAACTTGGCTTTCGCTCGTACCAGAGTTACAGAGGTGTTTTAGGAACTGATTTAGAAGGTACCAGGTTAAGCAAGTAGGCCGCTGTCTCCAAGGCATATCCTGAAAACGAAATCGGCAAGCTTGCATAACTCATCATCGACCTGACAATTTCCAAGAGAGTTCTATTTCTTCTTTTCGCTACACCATTTTGTTGAGGGGTTCCTGGTGCAGTACACTAGGATGTAATCCCGTTATCTGACAAGTACTGCAAGAACTCGTTATTGAGGTATTCTCCACCACGATATGATCGTAGTGTCTTGATAGTCTTACCTAGCTTCTTTTCTACCTCAGTCCTAAACTCTTTGAATTTCTCAAAGTATTCAGACTTATGGCGAAGCAAATAGACATATCCGAACCTTGAGTAATCGTCAATGAATGTGGCGAAGTACTCATAACCTCCACGAGCTAGCTTGGACATTGGTCCACATAAGTCAGAGTGGATCAATTCCAACACATTCTCTGCTCGAGACTGACTTGCCTTAAAAGGTCTGGTCGTCATCTTTTCCTCTATACAGGACTCATAGATTTGATGCGGTACCACTTGAAAAGAACCCAAGAGCCCATCGCATGCTAATCTTTTAATGCTCTTTAGATTGATGTGACCTAGTCTCAAGTGCCTGAGATATGTTTGATCCTCATCGGAAGAAAACTTTCTCTTTAAATGATTATTATTATTGGATGAGTTTGCAACATTCACCGAAGATTTATAAATACAATCTATGATATAGAGAGAGTCAATCAGTTTGCCACGACAGATAACACCGTTATTACCAATGATAGAAACTCCACTATAAAAAATAATTGAATATCCATCACAAAATAACTTGGAAACTGAAATTAAGTTCCGCCGAAAAACCGGCATAAATAAAACATCTCTCAAAATCAAAATATTGTTTTCAAAGCATAAAGTAAAATCTCCAATGGCTACTGTTGAGACTCGCTCTCCGCTGCCCATTGAGATGGTAATCTCGTCATACTTCAGCTGCCTTGTCGGCCTAAACCCCTGCAAAGTATAACAAACATGATCAGTAGCTCCAGTATCCACTACCCAAGAATGGGTAGAAACCTATGCTAAACTTGTTTCCGTTATAAATGCACATGACGTACCTTGTCTACTCGTCCCAAGCACTAGAAAATCTACTTCAATTCGCTTGCGTTTGCATGGCATGATGACATCTTCTGCTAAATCAGCTTCATCTAACCTTTTCAGCATTTCCTTTGCTTCAGCAACTGTCTTGTAAAAAGCTGACAAAGTTGGAGCAAATTCCAATGCCTTAAGGTCAGATTCCTCTCGCATCAGGGCTAAGAGCAACTTAGGAAGAGTAAACTCGCGCCTAGTACCGAGGGACTTGATGAAATCATCATAAGAATCAGAGAGAGAGTGCAGGACAATGTTTATTTCTGCCCGCTTACTGACTTCTCCAACTCTCTTTCTGTACTTTCTCATAATTCTCATCATACTGACAAAGTGCAGAAGCAACGAACTCCCATCAGTCATCCTCTTGCCGACCAGGTCCTCCACAAGATTATAACTGACAGTTCATCTCACCTACCCATAAACTTTCACAAGGTCCCTCCATAGCTCAACAGCAGTTCGGAACTTCTTGTACTTGAGCTTTAATTCTCTAGACAGACTCTTCATGATGAGTCTGAGAGAAAACTCATCAGAAGCAACCCATCTGTCATAAAACACTCGCTCATAACCAGTACAGTAACAATACTTGGGAGTTAGAGGGTCCATGTAAAGTATATGTGCATGTTTTGCAGTGCAGAGTATTTCCATGAAGCATAACTTCCATTCATGAAAATTCGGACCAGTTAATGGGTTTGTTATTAAGAGGTTGACAATGTGAGCAATTGACATGTCTGAAAACAATAAATTAAAACAGAATAAAAACATAGTCGCAAACTATTGAAACAATTAAATATTGAAACCTTATGATAAAGCAATATTAATGTTTCATCCAATTTGCCTAAGTATTACTATTGCAAGCCACACATGTGGACGTTTACAACAAAACACTTAACCAGACTGCATCTTTCAATTCCAGTCCTTTAATTCCAATCCTTGCCCGGGTTCCTTAGACAAATGGAATTAATAATTGGAGACTAACTTAAGTCCATATTATCCTACTAAGCAGGGACATTACAAATGAGTTATACTCTGGATAACATCTAAGCTTGCTTACCACCAAAGCCAACCCTCCCATATAAGGATCTATTAGAACACACCCTATCCCTATAATAAGGTTGTCTCATTTAATTCAATACATAGAGAACTTATGAAAATTCAATACGCAAGCTACACATGTAGACGTTTACGCATGAACTCCCACTTTTCACGTGAAATAATTGTTTGTTTTAAGAAATCCTATCTATTAGAACTTATGAATAATAAATTAAGTAAGCTACACATGTAGACGTTTACCTAATAAATTACCTACTTCCAATAAAGGATCGCTTTGTGGAGGTCTTACTAAATTATGAGCTTAGTAAATTTTAGTTCATAAGGTTCAATTGCACAGATTATTTCATGTAGCCATAATTATAACATTGCTAAAATTCAATCATGCATAGCATGAACCCCGAATTTATAGTTATAATTAATTACACAAAATAAATCACATAGCATGCTTTTAAAGCTGTAAATAAAAGCAGTAAATGTGCTCCTATTATCTACAATATGCTTATATGTTGTGCAATTAAATTAAACACATATATCATGCGAAGACAGATAATAAAACAAATAAAAAATGTCCTCGTCGCCCCATGATACAAAATAAAATTAATTCTAACTATTACAAGTTGAAATTAATCATACAAATCTTCGACATGGCTCCCACTACTTGGACTGTGATCTGAATTTATTTTCTGAATTTGGGCCTCCAAGATTTGATCCATCAGAAAATTGGACAACTGGGCCAGTTAACCAAATCGCGGGTCTAGGCACACATTGCAAGCCCAATAGCCCACGAGAACTTAGCCCGACGACCCACCACCGGCAAACCAACACCACCGGCGACTCGCTGCCGCCGTGAGGGCTCCCGGCAGGTGCAACAACCATGCACGTACGTGCATGGTTGCAGCCCGCGATACCGCCTACTCCAGCCGTTGTTCGTTTTGCATGCCACCGCCCCGGCTTGCCCTGACCGTTGCCCGAATCGTCATTCACCTTTCTTCTCCATCGTCGGCCTCCGTGACTCACTTGAATCGCACAAGAATGGAATCGGGAGCTCGTGCGAACCACGCGAAAAACCCTAGGGTTTTCCGCGTTCCGGCCGCACGCCCAGCCCCGTCGCCGGCCACCTGAGCTACCGCCGCCACCACCTGCTCCATCTGCCGACGTCAACCGAGGGGGGGAGATGCGCCACCAGCGCGCGAGCCCGCACCCCCTGGCCACGCGCTGCCGTCCCGGCCCCCTGCCCTGCCTTCCTCGCACTGTCGACCTCGCCTGGAGCCGCCGCACCCAGCCTTGGCCAGCCATGGGCCGCACAGCCCTCGCCTGCGTGTGCGCGTGGCTGCACCGCCTCCGTGTCATCGCTGTGCCTGACTGTCGTGCATGGCCATGATGCCACGCCGGCGCTGTCATGCATTCTGGTGCGGCCCTTCGTTCTTCGTGTTCTTCGCGTTCTTCATTTTTCATTTTACAGATTAAATTTTTAAAATAAAAGATTACATGGAATAATCCTAATTACAATCTAAAAATCTAAATATAACCACAGATTTATCTCGTGGGTTAAAAGCGAATCAATATAATAGGGCGGATCAACCCGAGAACCACGAGGACAAAAAATCATACAATCCAAAACCCATGAATACATTCAATAATAATTATCATGCAATTCATAGGTAATATTATTTTTCCGATAGAGCCAATTAATTCAACCTGGCTCCGATACCAATTGAAGGGATTCGTGAACTGAACCACGAAGTCCATTTGCCAAGGATCGTTAATTGGAATATCAAAATAAATTGCTATGCCTATGATTAATCCTATCATGCTCCTATTGAATATGCATAACGGGGTTTATGCGGAATACCTGGATTGCAAAACCCTGAAGAACGAGTGCGCGGAGATTCCTCTTGATCTTTCCCACGCACAAAGATTTAATTCATAACAGATTGAGGAAATAAATCTTATGAAAATAAAAAAGTTATTTTCGAAAAACAAGGAGAGAGAGAGAAGAAAAATCCTCCTGATCTGATCTTCTGATCTGTATCCCAACTCAATCTGAATATCTGGTGAAGATTCCCTTCAGATTCCTTGCCCGGTTGAGAAGTAGAATTTCCTCATTGTTCTCAGATCTAGTCGATCACCACAGCTCCCAAATTCTTGTTTGCTGTGTGCAACTTATGATCTTGTGGTGTGTTGAGATCTGAGGAACTGAGGCCTATTTATAGGAAAATACTGGACTCTTATTGGGCTTGACTTTCATGGGCCAGACCAGGGACCAGAATGCAAATAGCAAATAAGGCCTATCAATTAATTAATTCCCATATTCAACCCAGAATATAATTAATTATTTGATTCATTCCACTAGAGAATCAATATTGTCCTACCAATTTGCTACCACGTTTTGAGGTACGGGTTGCATGGGCTCGGTATATCCCCACATTTAAGGTTACAAACATTCGTTAATTAATTTAAGCTCTGACAAGCTATTTAATTAATTAACATCTTATATTCCTGAATCAATCCACTCAAACATTTTCACTTATGCTTGAACTTAATCAGCCTGCAGGACTTTAGCATAATGAACCTTTTGAGCTATTCAGGGAATGTCACCATCCTATACTGGATGTGGTTACCTAGTTCCAGTACCAGACAGTCATACACAAACTGCTATTACCCAAGATACAGATATACAAGCTCATCTAGAGCTTTTCACTGCAACTCAAAGTAATACACAATCAGCATATACTTATGTACCTTCATTTAGGCTTAGGATCTCATCAAGCCATAGAGATCTAGATTCTTTTTATGTCAGATAAAAGAATCGATCTCGACTTAGGTCCTTATCAATATGTTCCCCACACCAGCATACCAAGCCATCCAAGATAAGATGCTTATTACTGTGTATGCTGCAGCCTATACCGACAGTTTATCCTTAAAATGTCTCAGTTGTGATAGCCATTTATATCTCGCTAGGTCAAACGATCCATACGATCTTCCGTGATCTTCTAAACACCGTATGATCTCCCTATCAACGAGATAAGAGGATAGTTGCGTTTGCGACACATGTTTGTTAATTCAGACAGGAGATGAACATACATCATTTATGATTCCCAGTATATTAACCAATTGACCTTGCACATAATATACCAATCATAATGCTTTCAGTATATAAAAGATCAGGAACTTCAAAGACGTTAATGATAAAAGATCAGATAGATACTCAGCTGCGACTAGCGTTCAACGTTGTTCGACGTCTGACACAACAAGTACAAACTGCTCTGAAAAGCAGTACGTCGTAGCAGAAAAAGCCTAGAGACAACCGACTTTTCAGAAGAGCATGGATTTTGATTGGACAACCTCTCCAATCTCTCTACCGGCTATTTTCTGGTGTTTCACCTATAAATAGTAGGAACAACAGAGACTTAAAAACCTTTGCCTCTCTGCTCATCCGAATCAAAATGCTGATTTGAATTTCCCACATATTTATTATCTCTCGACTGAAACTAAACCTCAAGCATTAAACGCTCTCAAGAGAGAAGACATTTCTACCATAGTTAATTTATTGAACACCACGCATTCATTTCTACAAAGTCTGAGGAGATTCACTGTGTGACGTTCAGTATACGAGGATTAAGTCAGCAGACTTAATCTAGTATCTTGGTGTTCTTACTTTCTAAGTATAAACACAGCAGCCTGGTCTTTGCAAAGGGAGAACAGGTTATCACGGGCTACTGTCGATCAGTCAACGTTCTGGGAAGAACATAATCATCCAACCTACCGAAGAAGGAAAAGGGAGGTTTGTCCTCAGTCCAACTTCGAGCCGGTCCACAGAGAAGACGCAAAGCCTTCCACGGACTGAAGAAGGAGTGAAGTACAACTGCCTAGGCGAGTGATCCATTTTTCTAAGGACAGAGGCCTCTACAGTAACTAGCTATTGATCATGAGGATTATATTTTCATAACTTAGTGAATTACTGATCGCTAAATTATTTAACAAGCGACTTAGCAAAGCTAATAATATAGCGGCAAATGAAAATTATCGATCCCTCAGGGAATGAAACGACGAAAAATCCTAAATACTAAATCAAGCGTTCTTAAAAGACTGGTTAGGAAAATCTATTAAAAAGTTTTAGGGTTTGGTTGTTTTGCAAATCATAATTCCTGTAAGTAAAGAGTAAACAGTAAATTAAAATACTTTGATTGAAAACGGTTATGAGAATTATAGATTCTGGGAATATCTCCTTATCAAGTATGACATGGATGAATAAATTGATTCTTTCCCAATTTTAATTCCTCTTCGTATTGAAACATCAGAAAAGTATTACGAACTTCTTTGTTGGACAATTCGTAAAGTGGATTAATCAATTACCTATCTCTGCTCGGTCTCAAGATAAATTAATTAACTCCAAAGATCTACAGATTTATTCCTACAATCAATCTCCTTCAGTTACGACAAGAAATCAGATTATATTGTGAAAACCTCTTTCGATTGAAAACTATTACAGTTACGTCTCAAGTAATCAACTAGTTAATCCTAAGATGTGGCCAACAAATCAAGATTATGAATAAGCACATATTTCACAAACTACGAAGGGAAAGGGAAAATAATTCAATTAATCAAACATGTATACATTGATAATTCGAAACCCTAGAATATGAGGAAGAGATTAGTTACACATATTCAAAATAATATTCATCATAGAAGAATAAAACCTGAATTGCATAAAAATCGGAATTCGAAAATAATCCTGCAGAACTGAGTCTTCAAACATAACTTCAAAAACTTTGAGAAACTCTAATTAATCTTCAATACTAAATTCTTGTAAGTATTCTATTGTCTCTCTCTCTAAAAAACGAATTCTACATGGCTTTTTATAATAGTGGAGAATGTATCATACAAAATCTAGGTGTAGATATGGCTTTATCTCCAAAATAGATGCAGACTAGGATTCCCGAACTCGCGTCGATCGTGGGAGATTGACGTCCATCGACACCGGTGAAGTGCCTTCGTTGATCGACATTCAATGGCATCGATCGACGTGGATGCTGCCTCCGTCGATCTTCTCTTTTCTTCCTTCGTCGATCGCTCCTCCTTCATTCTCCTCGTCGATCGACGAGACATCCTCGTCGATCGACGTGGACCTGAAATTGGAAATCCAACTCTCCTCTGTTTATGGCCAAAACTCGGCATGATTCATCAAACACAACATTACGAGCACAAAAGCCAATTCATGCACGAAAACTAGTACAAAAACGATCTTTACACCACACATTCAGTCAAAGAACAACCAGATAAGTTGGTGAAAATCCTAACTTATCAACTCCCCCAAACATAAACCATTGATCGTCCTCGATCAATTCAAAGAGAAGAATTCTAATCAAATGCAGATACAAGTGTGCAATGCCTCACAAGCTTCTTTTGCAATCTAAGTATCACTTATTCATATAAACCATGCAATCCAAGCAAATTCTAATTGTTAAATTATTGAGAAGGAACCTCACCGGGAAGTGTTTGCACTCATCGCTCAATGAAATAAAAAGGCTTTGAAATTCACTCATTCAAAGTTTTAGTTTACCTCACCATAGGTTTGATAAATTTGTCATCTCTCCACTGCTTGTTAGTGTGGTTTTTCAGGGAATCAGAAAGGTCTTGATTTGGTTGTAATGTGGCTTACCTAAGAGGTAGGATATTTTTGGCTAAGTGACTCAAAATATTCCATTCAAACACCAAGTCTTTAGCATATCTTGTCCACATGATTTTTTTTTTCTCTTTTAACACACAATCTTGTTCCTTCTCTTTTGTAATTTTGAGGGTTCGAAATTTATTTTGGCTTTTGTGAACTACACATATGAAGTTTTTCTTCTCAATTTTTTTCTTTTCTTTTCATTCATATTCGCCAATGTTCACTCATTTTTTTTTTCGAAATTTACCCTCAAGAACCCCTAATTTTGCTCACAACCTCATATCTCAATCCCAAAGTTTTCATCAACCCTTCTAATCAAAGAAAAAATTTTGTTCAAGGCTCAAGGGGTTGCAAGTGAAAATTCAAGGTGAGTGTATGGGAAATGGGTTATGAAAGAACATGCCTAAAATCATTTTTCTCCTTATTACCACACTTAATGCAACCTCGAGAGAGAAATTTATCAAATTCTAGGAAGTAAATCTAATGACTTTGTCACTCATCAAACGAAAAGATGGCACAATTTCTCACAAGGTAGAAATTTTCGTTACTCCTCAACAATTACCCAATTTTGAATAGTTATCATGCAAAAATTTATATTTCAAAAGTCAACTTATCAAGCAAAGCAGCTCCTATCATCGGCTACTCTATCACATGGATTATTATTCTTAATCAGCAAATATCTCAATTATCAATCAACAATTAAATTCCAAGGAAAGACAAGTATTCAATTCCAACACCAACATAATCAAACATAGTTCCGACTATCCTATGTTTAAAAGCTCCTAAAACAATACTCAAGAGTCAAGACTATTCAACTCAGAACAAGTACCACAAATCAAGAGTTCAAAAATACTAATTGTGAGTAAAAAGCCTTGCAGAGAGCAATTGTTCACACTGAAGCAAAAGAACAAGGATGGTGATGGTTTAAAAAAAACAAAAATCAAAAACAAAAATAGAAAAACAACGAAACAACGAAAAAATTAAAATAAAGCAGGAAAATAAAAACAAACAAACGTTTCCCTTTTCCTATCCTCATCCGCCCAAACTTGTTTCACTCGAAGAAGTGAACAAGTTTGAAAATTAGATAAGGAAAAAGGAAACGGTACCTCATTCCTCCTCTGGAGGGTCCTCCATCTCAACATCGGGGGCAGGCCACACGGGAAGTCGCCGCCGGCGGTCCTGGCGCTCTCTGTGGCATCTGAGGTAGATAGAGTCGGGCTGGGTGTTCAGGAGAAGGTGCTGCATCAGCGTGTCGAGGGTGTTGAGCCTCGTGGTCATGTGTTGATGAAAAGTCTCCTGGCGGGTGTGCTCCTCGGCCTGCTGCTGCTTGAACTGGTACATCATCGCCAGATCCACTCCTCCGGAAGAAGAAGACTCTCCCGCAAAGTGGCCGGACAAATGCCCACCAGTCTGATCGTGAATCTGCTCTCCTCCTCCATCGTGTCTGTCATCCTCTGGCACCTCCTCCTCGGGCCCTTCTGGAGGTGTCTGTGGTTGTCGCTGGTCGGGCTGAGTCAGTGGTCGGTGATGAAGTCAGGAGGTGCCGGGACCTCTCTGTGCTCCGACCATGAGCCTCAAGTGGGCTGGTGTGCTCATCAACCAATTATCACAGAAGTGATAATCAGTGACGCGAGTGAGGTTCCTCTGAGGCAGTGGGAACCTGTCCCCATTGGACATCCGCAGAGACCAACCCGCATCTCGTGGTGACAGCATCAGCATCTTCACCAGAGCCCCGGTGCCGAGTCCTCGGCTATCCTCCTCAAGCGACTCGATCTCTGACAGATCGATGCCCACATACTCCGCAATCGGGGTAATCAATCCCCCGCTCCAGATGTTGCCCTTGGAGGCCTTGATCTGATGCCTCCACTGGTCTATGACCAATGCCGCAAAACTGAACTCCTCGCCGGTCAGCATGCAGTAGATGGCGTACAATTCCCCCACTCTCACCTTGCCGCTCTCGTGTCTGCCTGTGATGGACACCCCCATGCATCTCTGGAGATACCAGAACACTGGATTGTCGATGGAGGAACCCTTCAGGTTCCCCGAGTCAAACTCCCGCAAGTCCTCCTTAGCATCAGCTGCTATTTGGCTCCAGAAGCGGGCAATGTCAAAACTCGGGGGAAGAAAGCTATCTCCCCCTTTCCGGATGCCCCAAATCTCTTCAAGCATGTCCCTTGGTATCTCGTAGTGTTCATTCAGCAGCTGGAAGGAGATGGTGGTAAGCTCGGACTCTGGCTGGACCTCATAAACATGGAGTGAGGCAAGAAACTCCAAGACAAGCGATGGATAGGTCGACCACCGTGCTGTCACCCAAGCACTCCAGTCTACCCGCTGAAGAAGAGCCTCCACGTCAGCTCAAATTCCCAGCCGATGCATTGTTTCCGGGCACGGGTAAAGTGTTTGTCGGATGGCAAACTCGTCGCTAGAGAGTTTCTGAAAGCGTCGCTCATGAGCCTTTTTAGCGAAGGTGGGTCGGAAGTCCATAATCAATCTGCAAGGGTAGTGGAAAAAGAATCATGTCAAAGCTCCTTAGCGCAACTTCACAGCATTCCCAAAATTACAACAATCAATTGTTCAATTGTCCACAAAATGTCTCTACCCATGCAAAATTGATTCGAAATTCATGCAATTCACCCTTTATCCTAGCATATTACATCATTGATTGAAAGAATTTATCTCAAAAATAGCAGGATAAGAGCAACACTTCAAACAAGAATTATCCCCCCAATCTACGATCATCAAATTCAAAGCAATCCTAGCTACCCATCCAAGATAAAGAAGTGTATCGACTAAAACAATCAACCATATCGATTTATCATCATGGAAAGCAACGAAATTGTCAAAATTGCAAAAATGGACACAAGTGTCCCAAACTCAATTTTCTAACAAAATCATGCTCAAATCCTTCAATCACAAGAAATAATCGAAGAGGAGGGTGTTAGGATACATAACGTGGGTGGAAGCGTCTGATTTGGAGAGAAAAAATTCGAGTGGGTGTTTGGAGAGGAAAAAAAAATTGTGCAAGTGTGTTTGTGAGTGAGAGGAGTGAGGGTTTTGGGTTTTAAACCCGTCTCTGTCCAGTCCTCATAATTGTTCGCGTCGATCGACGAGGCATTCCCGTCGATCAACAAAGACAAAACTTTCTCGTCGATCAACGAGGAATTACATCAATCGATGTGGTCGAGGTTCCCTCGTCGATCAATGGCAAGCAGCAGCGATTGACGTGTTCTGACAGATGACTGGATCCAACTCAATTCGAATGTTTTCTCAAAATACGAAATTTAACTGACTCGACTCGAAAAAAAATTAACAGAAGTAAAGAAAGCAGTAAAGTGTTGGGTTACCTCCCAACCATGATGGATTTATATACTGAAAGCATTATGATTGGTATATTATGTACAAGGTCGATTGGTTAATATACTGGGAATCATAAATGTTGTATGTTCATCTCCTGTCTGAATTAACAAACGTGTGTCGCAAACAAAATTACCCTCTTATCTCGTCGATTGGGAGATCATACGGTGTGTAGAAGATCACGGAAGATCGTATGGATCGTTTGACCTAGCGAGATATAAATAGTTATCACAACTGAGACAGTTCCAGGATAAACTGTCGGTGTAGGCTGCAGCATACGCAGTAATAAGCATCTTATCTTGGATGGCTTGGTATGCTGGTGTGGGGCAC
>JAPKLW010000660.1:346884-403764 GCA_026898455.1 Plectranthus barbatus
CTTGTATATCTGTATCTTGGTTAATAGCAGTTTGTGTATGACTGTCTCGTACTGGAACTAGGTAACCACATCCAGTATAGGATGGTGACGTTCCCTGAACAGCTCAAAAGGTTCGTTATGCTAAGTCCTGCAGGCTGATTAAGTTCAAGCATAAGTGAAAAGGTTTGAGTGGATTGATTCAGGAATATAAGATGTTAATTAATTAAATAGCTTGTCAGAGCTTAAATTAATTAACGAATGTCTGTAACCTTAAATGTGGGGATATACCGATCTCATGCAACCCGTACCTCAAAACGTGGTAACAAATAGGTAGGACAGTATTGATTCTCTGGTGGAATGAATCAATATTAATTAATTAATTATATTCTGGGTTGAATATGGGAATTAATTAATTGATAGGCCTTATTTGCTATTTGCATTTTGGTCTCTGGTCTGGCCCATTAAACTCAAGCCCAATAGGAGTCCAGTAATTTCCTATAAATAGGCCTCAGTTCCTCAGAGCTCAACACACCACAAGATCATAAGTTGCACACAGCAAACCAGGTTTTGGGAGCTGTGGTGATCGACTAAGATCTGAGAACGAGGAGGAAATTTTGTTCTCAACCGGGCAAGGGATCTGATAGAGAATCTTCACCGAATTTTCAGATCTAGTTATGATACAGATCATAAGATCAAATCAGGAGGATTTTTCTTCTTCTCTCTCTCCTCTTTATTTTCGAAAATAATTTTATTATTTTCAAAGATTTATTTCCTCAATCTGTTAGGAAATTAAATCTTTGTGCGTGGGAAAGATCAAAGGGCATCTCCGCGCACGCGTTCTTCAGAGTTCATCGATCCAGGTAATCCGCATAAACCTTGTTATGCTCAATAATATAGGAGCATGCTAGGATTGTTCATAGGCATAGCAATTTATTTTTGATTTTCCAATTAACGATCCTTGGCAAACGGACTTCGTGATTCAGTTCAAGAATCCTAGCATGATACGAAATAAAATAATTCTAACTATTACAAGTTGGAATTAATAATACAGATCTTCGACTGGGCTCCCACTACTTGGACTGAGATCTTGATTTATTTTCTAAAACTGGGCCTCCAAGATTTGATCCATCAGAAAATCGAACAACTGGGCCAGTTAACCAAATCGCAGGCCTAGGCACACATTGTAAGCCCAATAGCCCACGAGAACATAGCCCGACGAGCCACCACCAGTGAACCACCACCGCCGGCGACTCGCCGCCGCCGTGAGGGCTCTCGGAGTCACGCAACAGCCATGCACGTACGTGCATGGTTGTAGCCCGCGATTCGCCTCCTCCGGCCGTTGCCCGTTATGCATGCCACCGCCCCGGCTTGCCCTGACCGTTGCCCGAACCGCCGTTCACTCTTCTTCTCCACCGTCGGCCTCCGTGACTCGCCGAAATCGCGCAAGGACGGAATCGGGCTCGCACGAACCACACAAAAAACCCTAGGGTTTTTCCGCGTTCTGGCTGCACCCCCAGCCCATCGCCGCCCCAGCCCACGTCGTCGACACTGAGCCACCGCCGCACCACCGGGTCGCGCCGCCGCCGTCCGGGGAGCGCCTGCCCGCCGACGCAAACGCGCGCAGGGCTGAGCGGGTGCTGCGCATGCGCGCGCGCGAACCCTAGGGTTCCGCCGTGCTGCGCGCCCCCATGTCGCACCCTGACCGCCATCGTACGAGCCTCCGGCAGGCCCCTCGCCGCCCCGCATTGCCGTCCTGCGTCCCCCACACCGTCGCCATACCAGTTGTGGGCCGCGCGGCCGCTATCCATCGCGCACGCGAGCCATGCGCTTAAACCCTAGGGTTTCCGCGCGGCTGTGCTGCCGTCCGGGCCGCCGTGCCCCTTGCCGCGCGCGACTGCCGTGCACAACCTGCTGCCGTGTCGGCATTATCGTGCGCCATCGTGCGGTCCTTCGTTCTTTGTTTTACAGATTTAATTTATGAAATAAAAGATTATATGGAATAATCCTAATTACAATTTTAAAAATCTAAATCTAACCACGGATTTATGTCGTGGGTGAAAAACGAATCCATATAAAAGGGCGGATTAACCTGAGGAACCACGAGGACGAAAAACATACAATCAATCTATAACCATCCATTGCATGCAATCAATAATAATAATCATGCATGTTCATAGGCAATATTATTTTTCCGATAGAGCCAATTAATTTAACCTGGCTCTGATACCAATTGAAGGGATTCGTGAATTGAATCACGAAGTCCGTTTGCCAAGGATCGTTAATTGGAATATCAAAAAAAAATTGCTATGCATATGAACAATCATAGCATGCTCCTATATTATTATGCCTAAGAAGGTTATGCGGAATAACTGGATCGATGAACTCTGAAGAACGCGTGCGCGGAGATGCCCTTTGATCTTTCCCACGCACCAAGATTTAATTTCCTAACACATTGAGGAAATTAATCTATAGAAAATAAGTAAATATTTTCGAAAATAAAGAGGAGAGAGAAGAAGAAGAATCCTCCTGATCTGATCTTCTGATCTGTATCCCAACTCGATCTGAAAATCTGGTGAAGATTGTCTATCAGATCCTTTGCCCGGTTGAGCAGCAGAATTTGGTGAAGAATCCACCTCGTTCTCAGATCTTAGTCGATCACTTATAGCTCCCAAATACTGGTTTGCTGTGTGCAACTTATGATCTTGTGTGGTGTAGGTGTGTTGAGATCTGAGGAACTGAGGCCTATTTATAGGAAATTCTAGGCTCCTATTGGGCTTGAGTTATCATGGGCCAGACCAGGGACCAGAATGCAAATAGCAAATAAGGCCTATCAATTAATTAATTCCCATATTCAACCCAGAATATAATAAATTAATTAATATTGATTCATGCCACCAGAGAATCAATACTGTCCTACGTATTTGCTACCACGTTTTGAGGAACGGGTTGCATTGGACTCGGTTTATCCCCACATTTAAGGTTACAGACATTCGTTAATTAATTTAAGCTCTGACAAGCCATTTAATTAATTAACGTCTTTAATTCCTGAATCAATTCACTCAAACCTTTTCACTTATGCTTGAACTTAATCAGCCTGCAGGACTTTAGCATAACGAACCTTTTGAGCTGTTCAGGGAATGTCACCATCCTATACTGGATGTGGTTACCTAGTTCAGATACCAGACAGTCATACACAAATTGATATCACCCAAGACTGCAGATGTACAGGTTGAACTAGAACGTTCTCTACAACTCAAAGTGATATACAATATATGTACACTTCTGTATCCTCATATAGGCTTAAGATTCCATCGAGTCTTAGAGATCTAGATTCTTTTAATGTCAGATAAAAGAATCGATCTCGACTTAGGTCCTCATCAATGTGTGCCCCACACCAGCATACCAAGACATCCAAGATAAGATGCTTATCCGCATATGCTGCAGCCTACACCGACAGTTTATCCTGGAATTGTCTCAGCTGTGATGACTATTTATATCTCGCTAGGTCAAATGATCCATACGATCTTCCGTGATCTTCTACACACCGTATGATCTCCCTATCGACGAGATAAGAGGATAATTGTGTTTGCGACACATGTTTGTTAATTCAGACAGGAGATGAACATACAACAATTATGATTACCAGTATATTAACCAATAAACCTTGTACATAATATACCAATCATAATGCTTTTAGTATATAAATCCATCAAGATCACGGTGTATGGTCTGGCCCACTTTGACTGTAACTTCCCGGGAATGAATCGGAGACGGGATTTAAAGAGAAGAACTTTGTCACCTGAATGGAAAATATGTGAGTGAATCCTTTTGTCATGGAACCTCTTTGCTCTATTCTTGTAGATGACATTGTTCTCATAAGCTTCATCTCGGAAGTCTTCTAATTCATTCAATGCCATGGCGCGCTCTTCTGCGGCTGTCCTCCAATCTAGGTTAAGTTCTTTTACTGCTCTCCAAGCCTTGTGCTCCATCTCCACTGGCAGGTGACAGGACTTTCCGAAGATTAGCTGATAGGGTGACGTCCCAATTGGTGTTTTGTAGGCAGTGCGGTATGCCTATAATGCATCATCAAGCACTGCCGCCCACTCCTTTCTTTGCGTCACCGTCATCTCCAAGATTTGCTTGATTTCTCAGTTGGACAGCTCCGTCAGCCCATTCCCTTGTGGATGATATGGAGTGGTGACTCGGTGTTTGACTCTGTATCTGGCGAGAAGGGTAGCAAGCCATTTGTTGCAGAAGTGGGATCCCCCGTCGCTTACCAAGGCTCTTGGTGTCCCAAATCGCGTTATCAGTTTCTGTAGGAACTTGATGACCACCTTGGAGTCATTTATGACTGTTGGAGTAGCCTCGACCCATCGTGATACATAGTCCGCTGCCAGGAGGATGTATGAGAACCCTTGAGATGGTGGAAAGGGTCCCATGAAGTCGATCCCCCAAACATCAAAGATCTCGACTTCGATGACCGGCGTCTGTGGCATTTCGTTCCTTCGCGAGATGTTGTCGGTCCTCTGGCAGCGATCACAGCCTGTTATCCATCCGCGGCAGATCTCGTAGATGGATGGCCAGTAGAATCTGCTGGCAAGGATTTTGAATGCTGTCCGGTTGGCTGAGTGATGGCCACCACTAGGAGATGAGTGGCAGGCTTCGAAGATTTGTTGCCACTCGGACTGATGCACACAGCGGCGGATGATGCCTTCGGCACATCTATGCCATAAGTAGGGATCCTCCCAGTAGTAGAATCTTACATCATGCAGAAGCTTCTTCCTTGCATATGGAGAAGAGTCCGGAGGGAGAACACCGCCAACCAAGTAGTTGGCGAAATCTGCATACTAGGGTGTCTTGGAATCGTACATCTCTTTCAATTCCCTAGCGATGCAGATCTGTTCGTCAGGGAATGTTTCCCAGATCATCATCTGTTGATCATCCCCTTCGACCGGTGGCTCGAGTCTTGAGAGGTGGTCGGCGATCACGTTCTCGCTCCCTTTTCTGTCCTTGATCTCCAAGTAAAACTCTTGTAGTAATAGTATCCACCGGATCAGCCTAGGCTTGGCATCTTGCTTTGCGAACAGATATCTGATGGCTGCATGGTCGGTGAAAACGGTTGTCCTTGAACCTATCAGATATGGTCGGAACTTGTCGAAGGCATAGACAACTACGAGCATTTCTTTCTCCGTGGTGGTGTAGTTGCATTGGGCTGGATTCATGCACTTGCTAGCGTACTGAATTACATGGAAAAGCCTTCCTTTTAATTGCCCCAATACTGCCCCAACAGCGTAGTCACTGGCGTCGCACACCAATGTGAAGGGCTCATCCCAGTCTGGTGATGTCAGGATTGGTGTTGTTACCAGTGCCTCCTTCAATTTATCGAAGGCTTTCACACAATCTTCATCAAACACGAAGGAGACGTCCTTCTCCAGAAGGTTGCATAGAGGCCGAGAGATCTTTGAGAAGTCCTTGATGAACCTCCTATAGAATCCGGCGTGGCCTAGGAAACTTCGGACAACTTTAACATTTGTTGGCGGTGGCATTTTCTCAATGGCTATGACTTTGGCTCGATCCACTTCTAGTCCCTCGGCTGATACTCTATGTCCCAACACAATCCCCTCTCACACCGTGAAGTGGCATTTCTCCCAATTGAGGCATAGGTTTGTCTCGGTGCATCTCTCAAGTACAATAGCCAGATTCTGCAGACAAATATCGAATGAGCTACCAAAAACTGAGAAATCATCCATGAATACCTCCATGATATCTTCGATTAGATCGTGGAAGATTGCCATCATGCATCTTTGGAAGGTAGCCGGTGCATTGCATAATCCGAACGGCATCCGGCGGTAGGCGAATACTCCATAAGGACAGGTGAATGCTGTCTTGTGTTGATCTTCAGGTGCCACAGCTATCTGGTTGTACCCTGAGTAACCATCAAGAAAACAATAGAAAGGGTAACTAGATAATCTATCAAGCATTTGATCGATGAAGGGTAGGGATAAATGATCCTTGCACGTGGCGGTGTTCAAGGCTCGGTAGTCGATGCCGAACCGCCATCCCGTGACTGGTCTTGTTGCAACTTCCTCTCCATCGTCGTTCTTTACAATCTGCATCCCCCCTTTCTTGGCTACTACTTGTGTAGGGCTCACCCATTTGCTGTCGGAGATTGGGTAGATCATGCCATGGTCAAGGAGTTTGAGAACCTCCTTCTTTACAACTTCTTGCATGATTGGGTTCAATCGTCGCTGTGCTTGTCTCTTTGTCTTGGCTTCTTCTTCAAGGATGATTTTATGCATGCACAGCAAAGGGCTGATTCCTTTGATATCCCCCAAGGTCCATCCGATGGCGGACTTGTATTTCCGCAGGACTCGCAGCAGTTTCTCCAACTCTCCCTGTGTAAAGTAAGTAGAAACAATGACATGGTAAGTATTATCAGAGCCTAGGAATGCGTACCTGAGATGTGCCGAAAGTGTCTTGAGTTCCAGAACTGGTGGATCAGAGCTGGAGCACGGCTGTTTCAGGTTGCCGTCGATTGACGGAGACCCTCCATCGATCGACGTGCTGTTTGTTGTGGCCTCGATCGACGATGCAGTGGCGTCGATCGACGGGGGCTTGTTTTCCATCATTTCTGGGTTGTTCTGGCTGTATCGATCAGGCAGTGGCTCTCTTTTGATTTCTTTTTCCCGAGTTATTTCCTCAAACACGTCCAGCTCCACGACCAGATCTATGATTTCCTCGGTTGCCTCGTCCAGATTTGTTGACGAGAACAGAGAATGTTGCAAGCAGTTTTCCAGGAAGTCTGGTTCGCTTTTGAGGGAGGTGAATGGAGAAGACATTACCGGGCTGAAGCAGTTGATCATGTGGCATTCTTCTGTGTAGCTTCCATCATTGTGCTTCTGCATTGCCTTTTAGATCGAGAATGTCACCGACTCATTATTCACTCTGAATGTGAGTTTTCCGTCTCGAATATCGATCAATGCTCCTCCGGTCTTCAAGAATGGTCTTCCAAGGATCAGGGGAATGTTGCGATCCTCTTCCATATCGAGCACCACAAAATCGGCTGGGATAATGAAGTCTTTCACCTTCACTAGCACATCTTCCACAATGCCTTTCGGGTAAGTGACTGATCGATCGGCCATCTCAAGCGAGATTGTTGTGGGCTTGATACTTCCGATCTTCAACCGCTTGAAGATTGACAATGGCTTCAGGTTGATTGAAGCACCGGAATCGCAGAGGACTTTCCCAAAGGTCTCCCCTCCAATGACACAGGAGATTGTGAAGGAGTCTGGGTCTTCCCTTTTGATCGTCATCTTCTTTTGAATGATAGCACTGTACTCTTCGAAGAGGTTGACCGTCTCATGCTCTAAGAAGGGTCATTTCTAAGAGACCATATCTTTCAGGGACTTGATGTACCCGGGCATCTCTTGCAAGGCTTCGACCAATGGGATGTTGATGTGCACCTTCTTCATTGTCTCCAGAAAACGTGCATACCTTTCGTTCATCTTGGTCTTGGCAAACCGCTGCGGAAACGACAGAGGCGGTTTCTTCGGGGGTGGAGCAGGAGTAGGCGTCGATCGATGAGAATTCGCATCGATCGACGGGGATTTTGGTGCTTCGTCCCAAGGGCATCGGCGATCTGGCTGACTTAATTTTCAATGATCTACACATGCTTCTGCACCTGGTCAACCTTAGTGTTCACCCCAGATATTTCTTGTTTGAGCTTGGCTACCGTATCGGTGGAGCCTTCCATGAACTTAGCCAAAATTTCCTTGAGATTTGGCTTCTTCTTCTCCACTATCGCCCTATCCTGTACGGCGAATCCTGGTGGTGGTTGCTCTGCATCTTGAGGGTTTGCGTAGGAGAATCCAGGGTGATTCCTCGCATGATTAAAGGTATAGGGCTGGTGATGCTGCTGATTGTTTTGCTGGAATCCTCCTTGGTAATTTTTTTGATAGCCGCCCCTTTGAATAAAATTTACCTCAGCATTGTCCCCCTCAGTTGGAGCTTGTGTCGCCTCGAAAGCAGTGACTGCTTTCTCTTGCTTTAAAGTCGCGAATTCTTCCTTTAGCTTCTTCAGCTCAGTTGCTAGATCAGGTTGTTCGGCGGCTTTCTCCACTACTTTCTTGATTGCTTTCACAGGCCGAGTTCGGCATGAGGACCATCTTTGAGTGTTGTTAGTCATCTTTTTGGAAGAATTCGATGGCCTTCTTTCTGATCTTTGTCATGACGGAGTCACCAAGTGTGGTGTCTACCAACTTGACGGTCTTTTCATTGAGCCCTTCGTAAAAGGCCTCTGCCTGTTCTCCTGGCGGAAAACCATGACCGGGGCATGATCTCAGCAACTCTTTGAATCGATCCCACGTCTCACTGAAGCTTTCATCGGGTCGTTGAGCGAACCTGATGATTTCTTTTCTTCGCTGCCTGATGAGATTTGGAGGGAAAAAGTCTTCCAAGAACTTATTCCTCAGTTCAGTCCATGTGCTTATGCTCCCCTTGTCCAATGCAGTGAACCATAATTGTGGGCTTATCCCGCAGAGAGAATGCGAACAGACGATTCGGATGGCACTCTTGCTGACTCCTCCGATTTTGACAGTGTTGCACAGCATAAGGAACTTATCCAGATGCGCATAAGGATCTTCAGCTGGTCTTCCACCAAATTGGTTTTGCTGCACCGTCTGTACCAGCCCGGTCTTCAGTTCAAAATTGTTGGCATTGATGCCAATCCTGAAATCTGTTTCCTTGAACCGAGGTTTATACCGGTTCTGCATGGCCTCTTCTTCTTCCTCATTATCAGACTCCCCTGGCGGATCCTGGTTGTCATCCTCCTCATTGTCGGGATTATCTTCGAACAATGGGTTACGGCGGACATCCCTTCCATTTGGATTGTTCCTCTCGAGGTCTCTCTCCAGGTTCAACTGTTGGATCTGTGCCCTCATAGCTTGAACTTCTTGGAGAAGCACAGCTTGCTCATCTGCAGTTAGCATTGGTGGTTGTTGTTGAATAATTGGTGGTTGTTCGTCCATTGCTTGACTGCTTGAGCTTTACTGAGTACGCTTATTCTTTCGGATCTTTCTGCAAGTGGCTTCAATATCCGGGTAATAATATATCGGGTCTTTTCCTCTGGCTCGCGTACTCATGCACTACCTGTACAGCAAAGGAGGTAGTGAAGTAAGACTGAAAATAAACAGAACAAACTGAAATACGAAAAACTGAAAATCTAAAAACGAATACAGCGTCGATCGATGAGAATACGCGTCGATCGATGAGGAAGAAAATATGGCGTCGATCGATGAGATTAAGCATCGATCGACGTGATTAAGCGTCGATCGACGTGAATTACGAAAATACTGGAAATTAAAGAAAAATACAAAAATTACAGCCTAAATCAGTACTTTAATCACAGATTTAATAGTAAGATTAATTATGTTCACTCCCCGGCAACGGCGCCAAAATTTGATCGGTAAATTATTTAACAAGCGACTTAGCAAAGCTAATAATATAGCGGCAAATGAAAATTATCGATCCCTCAGGGAATGAAACGACGAATAATCCTAAATACTAAATCAGGCGTTCTTAAAATACTGGTTAGGAAAATCAATTAAAAAGTTTTGGGGTTTGGTTGTTTTGCAAATCATAATTCTTGTAAGTAAAGAGTAAACAGTAAATTAAAATACTTTGATTGAAAACGGTTATGAGAATTACAGATTCTGGGAATATCTCCTTATCAAGTATGACATGGATGAATAAATTGATTATTTCCCAATTTTAATTCCTCTTCGTAGTGAAACATCAGAAAAGTATTACGAACTTCTTTGTTGGATAATTCGTAAAGTGGATTAATCAATTACCTATCTCTGCTCGGTCTCAAGATAAATTAATTAACTCCAAAGATCTACAGATTTATTCCTACAATCAATCTCCTTCAGTTACGACAAGAAATCAGATTATATTGTGAAAAACTCTTTCGATTGAAAACTATTACAGTTACGTCTCAAGTAATCAACTAGTTAATCCTAAGATGTGGCCAACAAATCAAGATTATGAATAAGCACAAATTTCACAAACTACGAAGGGAAAAGGAAAATAATTCAATTAATCAAACATGTATACATTGATAATTCGAAACCCTAGAATCTGAGGAAGAGATTAGTTACACCTATTCAAAATATTATTCATCATAGAAGAATAAAACTTGAATTGCATAAAAATCGGAATTCGAAAATGATCCTGCAGAACTCTGTCTTCAAACATAGCTTCAAAAACCTTGAGAAACTCTAATTAATCTTCAATACTAAATTCTTGTAAGTATTCTATTGTCTCTCTCTCTAAAAAATGAATTCTACATGGCTTTTTATAATAGTGGAGAATGTATCATACAATATCTAGGTGTAGTTATGGCTTTATCTCCAAAACAGATGTAGACTAAGATTCCCGAACTCGTGTCGATCATGGGAGATTGGCATCCATTGACGCCGGTGAAGTGCCTTCATCGATCGACGTTCAATGGCATCGATCGATGTGGATGCTGCCTCCATCGATCTTCTCTTTTCTTCCTTCGTCGATCGCTCCTCCTTCATTCTCCTCGTCGATCGACGAGTCTCCTCTGTTTATGGCCAAAACTCTGCATGATTCATCAAACACAACATTACGAGCACAAAAGCCAATTCATGCACGAAAACTAGTACAAAAATGATCTTTACACCACACATTCAGTCAAAGAACAACCAGATAAGTTGGTGAAAATCCTAACTTATCAATTACCGGATCTGATATCCGAAGAGTGGACGTAGGACTTAAGGCTCCGAACTACTATAATATCCTGTGTTATTTTACAGTTTTCTTTACATTTCGTACTTTACAGTTTTCTAAGAAATCTTAAAACCTTGAACTGTGTAAGTGTTGAAGCATATAAATTGTATACTGTTTAGATTTCTAAAATTGTTACCCTAATCTGCTAGCTAAAATCAAACTGTGTTTCTAAATACTGTTAACCAAGAACAGCGATAAAAACTGAACTGTCTACGCTTATAGTGCATTTGTTTGATTAAATACTTCCGCTGCACATTACTTGTACTCTGATCTGGGAACAACAGCTGAGAGGAATGAGTTCGAGCAACGTGAGTTGAAAGTCTCCAAATTGAGAGGAAGAATCGTAATATTCACAGAGATCATATCTTAGAAGATTCTCTCAATTCTCGGTTCACCTTTAACGATGAGTTTTCTGATATTAGAACCGAAAGGAGATAAGAGGTCCATTCTGTGAGGCCATGACAACTATATCATTGGATATATATAAGCTTGTCAGGTGGGTCCGAGGATGGATAATCCTTAGTCACATGAAATGGGTAGCTCTTTTGTGTTGTACAAAGTAGTACATGCAAGGAAGTCTAATCAAATTCGTCCCATCTCTTCTTCCAGGATCAAGGATCAAAATGGAGGAGAAGAAGAGATGGAGGAAAGGCTTTCAGACGAAATAGATGCAAACTCGAATCACCTATTTAGCGTCTGAAGAGCAAAGAAAAGCTCGTGAGTGCTGCTGGTGACACTCTTCGTACCTTATGTATGGAGCTTTGTACAACACTTGGAGGTAGAAGATTTGAAGTATGCGGACACAGGGCACTGACTTGAGCAGATTGTGAGATCTGCTAGCGTCAGACTTCCTTTCAAAGGCTGTCAGTTTGTCTGCAAGCTCCAGATGAAGAGATATCCCCTAGGCAGAAGGAAGATGATGAATTGCTAGTGGAAATCTCTCATCCAACAGGACATTGTTGCGCAAGTGGGGTGACTTGCAGCAATGAGCTCGAGAACCAACCAAGAAGGAGTAGATCTATCAAAGGCCTTATTTGGAGTGGTCTGGAGACTAATTGATCATTGTAAACTTGTAGCATTATACTTTGCAAAATGTAACTCTTGTAAATCAATGATATCAATAAAATGCTCGTTTTGATGACAATACTCTGTTGCCTCAAACAATATAACTGCCTTAATCAAAATGCTAGATCACTACACTCCTAGTGTAAGCAGAATCCTATCTACAGTTCTTATGATTTTCCAGGTAAAAGATTAAAAAATTAAAGGAAAATCAGAATATAGGAATTTCTTAAAGGTCTTTCCAACATAAAGTCGGAAGCAGAGTGCTTGATAGTTGAATCGAGGATTTCTTTTTTCAAGCAAACCACTCTCTGCTAAATGCAGAGTCCAAGATCTAAGCAAATTCCCGAAGATTACTGAGTCTGAGCTCTCAGTATAGACTTTTGAACTTAAAAAATCAAGGAATCAAAAGAGTCTAAAAGAACTGCTGAATCCAAAGCTTTCAGCAGATATCCGGTGAGTGCTGATTCCAAGCTCTCGGCAATTTGATATTAATTGCTATATTTGGTGATAGCAAACAGAAACTGGAAAGAAGTTTACTGAGTCCAAGCTCTCAGTAAAAGAAGACTCTTTGCTCCATCAGGATCAAAATTTTATTAAGAGTCCGTTTCGTCTATTGAGTCCAAGCTCTTAGTAGAACCCCGAAGGATGCTGAGTCCAAGCTCTCAGCAGATATCTATAGATAGCTAAGCAAATTTTTTTAGCATACTCTTATTAGCTGCTAAGTCCAAGCCCTCAATAGATGCTCATTGTCTACGGATTAAAAGGACCTTCCAAGACTAAGTGGAATGTTGAGTCCAAACTCTCAGTAAATAAACACCTAAAGGTCCAAGGAATGCTAAAGATCATAGCAGATCAAAGAATTGAATGCTGAGCCCAATCTCTCAGCAAACTATGTGATCCAAAGTATTCAAAAATTAAGGGGTATATCAGATAATCGTATGCTAAGTCCAAGCTCTCAACATAGGCCTTTCATATTGCTAGATGTACTACTCTCAGCAAATGCTACTCTGCATGTTGACCAGCAAACGAGGAGAGACAATCATTTCAAATCTCTAAAAAATGCGGGATTATCTAAATGACGGAGAAGAAGCAGACTCCACATTAATTGAAAATGCGACTCTAGCTTAGGGCGGCGACGAATACACAACAAACACATCAGCGACTCACAAGTTTCTGGCATCATGGGACGTAGGGAAAATCGTCACCAACTGCCCAACCATTGATTTATCCAGATCAGAAGAAGAAATCCAACCGCTAACAGAGAAGTCGGTTACAAGGGATCGTATAAAGGAAGTTTGGTTTGGAAATTCTAAACCCTAGTACTCCCAATACTTCTGATTTTGAAATTTCTTCTACTCTGTATTTTTCTTTAGTTTCAGAAGAAAATACCAATGGCAGAACCCTCCAACCGTGCCAGTCCCCCCGCAGAATCATCCGAAAGAACTACAATACCCGGAGAACCTGAACAATTCCAGCCCACATTCACAGAAATTATCCAGAAAGAGGACATTGATGAGTCAATCTCTTACTATCGCTTGTTTTCTATTAGTCATGGTAAGGCACCCGGTGAACTCACTTACGAACAGAAGAGGGCGGCTCAAGTGAAGAAAGACAAGATTCTCTATGAACCCTTGTTCAGAAAGCACTACTACGACATTGTCATAGGAAAAATCGACCGCAAAAATCTTCTGAAATATATTTTTGCGAAACCTCTGAAATTTCGGACGCACATAGTTGCAGAATTCTTCGCTCGTGCAGTGGTTGATAAGAGTGAAAAGTTTTTCACCACAAGTGTTTTGGGCACGCAGATTGTTGTGAGCCCAAAAGTTTTAGCACAGAAGTATGGACTACGAGACGATGGAGATGATATAGCCAACTACAAGGTGAATGACAAAGCCAAGATGCAGAAACGATGGCTTAGATGGAAGACAGACACCTTCAAAGATTCATGGAAGGTGGTTGCACCCCTGAGATCACTAGAAGAACTGATGAAGAGCCTTGCACAGATTGTGATAAGGATGCTCAAAGGCGAGGTTGGTTCACTGTCAGAGCTTAGTGCAAAGAAGTTTGTTGTTATGATGGCGATTAAAGATCAAGTTCGTGGAAATCTAGCATAATTCATCTACTCCAAGTGGCTAGCGCATGTATACAAGAACTAGAACATCAAGACCGATCATACGTTCACCCAGGACGTGGGATTTTAGCTTAAGATCAGTCACTTTCTTGAAAGAATCATACCAGAGGGTAAGCACTATAGTGGTGAAGATTTATTGCATTCCAACTACATACCGCCAACAGAAAAAGGCAACCGTCGAAGAATCTCAAGGAGCTACTGATTCCAAAGGGAAAAAGTAATCGACCGCAAAGGACCAGTCTCTGACGAAGAAGATCCCTACCAAGGACATGTTATCCTGCCAACTGTTATTCCACTCACTGTAGAGGAGATTGAGGAGGGAAAATGGAAAGCAGAATAGGATGCTCTATTTAAAGAATATGAAAGCTTAGTTAACATCACAACGCAGGAATCCGGTCAACCACC
The DNA here is from genome assembly GCA_026898455.1 of Plectranthus barbatus. Taxonomy (NCBI): domain Eukaryota; kingdom Viridiplantae; phylum Streptophyta; class Magnoliopsida; order Lamiales; family Lamiaceae; genus Plectranthus; species Plectranthus barbatus. Next base: position 361,280 of record JAPKLW010000660.1, read on the forward strand.
TGTACCAACTATTGCAAATAAAGAAGAGGCGCACGCATAGAAGCCCACAGCAAAAAAGGAACAAGCTAGTAGATGATGTGGAGCTAGCCAAGAAGAAGGGAAAGCATGACCGCTTACAAGGAAACAACCGTCAAAGTCACAATGCCAGTGTTAGACTCGACTCTACCAGTTCCCGATATCATCAAGGTAAGTGAGAAAGAGCCCATTAAGCCAATCACCAAGGATGCAAAGAGAAGGCTTGAATTCTCCGACGAGGAGGAGTTGCGGAAGAAGAGGCTACAAGAGAAAGCGCTGAAAATGGCACTTAAACAGAAGAATTTTGAGAAAGCCAAGCTGCAAATGACTCTTGAGTAGAGGGATGCTCAGTATGAGCAAGTTATGGCCAGCTATGCCGAGTGCAATGCCAAGATTCGAGCTGGTGAGAAATCTGGGCGCATCACCAATAGGGATGTCGAGAAGGCACAGACTACGAAAGGGAAAACCAAGGTTAAAGATATTGCAAAAAGGGTTGTGAATCCAGATGCCATGACCGATGCAGAATTTGAAAAATGGCAAAGGAAAGAAGCACTTAAGGAATCAAGGAAGACGCAGACTCTTGTGCAAGGAGAAAGGAGTTCTTCTACCCTTCCCATTCAGCTCGCCACCACTCGATGGGTAAGCATAAGTGTTGAAGTCAATGTTGAAAAAGTTTTTTCATTTACTACTACGCAAGGAGGAAGCAGGTCTGAAGTTGAACAAGGACTTGAGAAAGAACAATTGGCTGCACAAGGAGACAGCCAGGTTGTTATAATTTTGGCAGAAACCAACTTGGTGATGAAAGGGGACCAAATCATGATTGCCGAATAGGAAGATAGGGCAGCAAAAGAGAAGAAATCGACCTCAGGTTATGTGTTTACCCTGGGAGGTGGAGCTGTATCTTGGAGGAGCTCAAAGCAGAAATGCATTGCTGACTCCACCATGGAGGCGGAATATGTCGCCGCCTCCGACGCCTCAAAAGAGGGGGTGTGGCTCCGGAACTACCTTTTAGAGTTGGGCGTGATCCCGAGTTTGCCGAGGAGCATAAGTGGGAGATTGATAGTGGTTAAAGACAGCAGACTAGATAGACGGACTGTATACTCTGTAATAGCTTAGTTATGCTTTGAGTATAAGTGGGAGATTGATGGGATTTGTATACTGAAAGCATTTATTACAATGTGTATACAACGGTTTATTTCTCCTATCTGTTAACAATCGTACATGTATGAACAATGGTATCCTCTTATCTCACCGATAGGGACGATCATACGGCGTGTTGTAGATCGCAGAAGATAGTATGATCACTTGACCTAGTGAGACATAAACATGATCACAGCCGAGACAGCGTATGAGGATACGTCTGTCCGGATGGCTGCGGCATTGTCGGAATAAGTAGTCTGTCTTGGTTACTTGACATGCTGGTACGCAGAGGTGGCGTATTGATGGACCGCAGTGAGATATATTCGTCTGTCTGACATCAGCGAATAAAAGATCTCGTTATATTGATTGAGTCCAAACCCTAACGAAGGTTCAGGGGTTTGCACGGGTTGACTGTTGCTTTGACTTGCTATGGTGGAGAGCCAACACAGCGCGCTCATATATCTGCCTCTTGGGTAACAACAGTTCGTGTAGTACCGCCTGAGACTGAACTTAGGTAACCATATCCGAGTAATAGGACGGGGACATTCCCTGAGGAGCTCAATAACATTCATCGTGCCAAAGTCCTGCAGGCTGATTAAGTTCAGGCACGAGTGATAAGGTTTGAGTGGTACTACTCAGGAATAATAAGATATTAATTAATTGTAGTTAGAGCTTGTCAGAGGCTCCGATTAATTAATGGATGTCCGGTAACCTTAAATATGGGGATTCTCAATTATTGCAACCCGTTCTCACAACGTGGTAATAAAGGGGTAGGTCAGTATTAATTCTGTGGTGAAAAAGAATTAATATTAATTAATTAATTGTGTCCTAGGTTGTGGACATGGGAATTAATTAATTTATAGGCCCACTTTATTATTTGCATTAGGTCCCAGGTCTGGCCCAAATAAATATGCTGAATTGAGCCCAGTAGCCCATCAGGGATAAAACCCTGGGTCTATAAATAGACTACTCTCTCTGGAAACCCTAGCCACTTTTGAACAAATTCAAATCAGTTAAACCCTAGAGGCAGAGAGAGAGTGGGCGCCGATTTCAACTGGAAGGGAGGAGAATTTCGATTCTGGTCCTGCTCAGAATACAGATCTGTGGAATCCTCACCAGTAGCAGATTTGATCAGCATTGGGATACAGATCTGAAGATCTAATCTGGAGAACAGATTCTTTTCTTTGTTCTTTCTTGTTTTCAAATTTGTTTGAAATTAGGGTTCTAATTTCTGTTTCCGCAGACAAATTCGAATCCTCTTATTGTGCTCCCGCAATACTTTTACCCCTAGGATGTATCCTGCCTCCCCAAGGTCCTTCATATGAAACTGCTCGGATAACCACCCCTTTATGCCCGACAATACTTCCACATTGTTGCCAAATAGGAGAATATCATCTACATAAAGTGCAAGGAACACCACGCTTCCACTGACACATAGACGGTACACGCAACTCTCATTTGAACATTGTGAAAATCCATAGGATTTAATCACTTCATCAAAACGCAGATTCCATGACCGTGAAGCTTGTTTAAGTCCATAGGAGCATGCTAGGATTTAATCCACAATCATGTATTAAATTTATAGGAGCATGCTAGGGTTTTGAGAAATTTAATTATGAGCAATATCCATAGATCGATCCGGTTCAGTTTGGTTTTGGTGATTCGGTTCACGTGAAAAACCCTACAATTGGTATCAGAGCCAGGTTTCTGATTTATGGCTCTGTTGTTCATAATTAAATTCGATAATATGCATGTATTAATTTATTATTGTGGATGTTGGTTTTTGTTCCTCGTGGCAACCCGTTGATTCAGCCCGCGGTGGTTTATCCGTGTAGGGCTGAATTGTTTTGTAAAATCACGACAAAATCCGTGATTAGAATAGATTTGAAATTGTAATAGAATAGTTTTTGTAATTTTAAATCTGTAATTGCACGGGTCGAGGACGAAGAATGAAGACGAAGCCGACGGAGGGCCGGGCACGGCGGACAACGGCTGCGGCGCGGCAGGCGCGGCCAAGGGCGTGCGGCGCACGCACGACGCACGAGGGCAGCACCCACAGCGCGCGGCCTGCGCGCGGGCACGGCACGCAGGCAGGCGCGCGGCTGGGCCGGCAGCGGCAGCGGTCGGCGGCGGCTCCGGTCTTCGTCGGCTGCTGCTGTCCCATCGCGGTGGCTCGTGTTTTGGTGGTTTGTGCAATCCTGTGTAAAGCCTAGGTTTGCATTAGGGTTAGGGAAAATCATCAGATCACAAAGGCCTAAAAATCCAAAAGATTTGGTGTATCAAGATTTGAAGGCCCTTGAAGATTTGAGAAGATTTGAATTTATCCATTAAATTCAAAATTCAAATTTGTAATAGATAGATTTTATTTTCTATTTATTTTGGGGCCACGAGGAATTTTTTTTGCCTTAATTGTCCTCGTATGATATGTGATTTATTTATGTGTGCAATTAAGCATGTGTAGATAATAGGAAAAACATGATTTACTGTTTTCATTATTTACAGCTTTCCAAGCATGCTTATGTGATTAATTTCTTTTGGTGGATTATATTTTGGGAATTTTTGGGCTTGTATTATTACATGCAAAAATTTGGAAAATATAATGACAAAAGGAAATCATGTGTGCGCATAAAGAAACCTTTTAAAAGAAAAATACTAAGCAGATTTTTTAATTAAAATCAATAGACCTCCACAAAGCGGTCCTAGGCTGTAAGTGTATCTCTCGTTCTAGTAAACGTCTACGAGTGTAGCATGCTAGTTCCCGGAGGTACATGGGTACGGTTGTTGGGATTTCTAGACAAACAATTTAAATCATGTCAATAGTGGGAGGGCTTTGCGTAAACGTCTACGAGTGTAGCTTGCGTAGACCTCTTTCACAAGTATTCTAGGATTGATTTAAATTAAAGATAACAAAAGCTTTGAGGGCTGTGCGGTATGGTTACGTGCCATGCTAAACTGTCTCTTTTGGCCGGAGTTAAATTTGTGGTTAATTGCTTAGAAGCATCTTAGAATATAATGCAAGAATTGCATCCCTGTTCTTGAGAGATGGCTTGGTCTAAGGTTTTCACTAATTATTAATTTCTAGTGTCAAAAGCATCCTGACATAGTAGTGAAATTAAATGGATTGGGGCTTAAAACCCGCAGTTCTGGTTGAGGGTGACATCGTAAACGTCTACGAGTGTAGCTTGCGGTGGGAACTCTTGGGCAATTAGTGGAAAACATTTGTATTTGATTTATTAAAAGGTTTTCAATGCATTTGTTTTTGAAGTTCAACATGTATGTTCTTATTTAAGATTCTTTATTGTTTCAGATATGTCTATGTCTACTGTCGATCATATACTTGCTCTCAATCCTCTAACTGGTCCGAACTTCCATGAGTGGAGATATTGCATTGAGTATATTCTCCTGACTAAGCAACACATGTTTGTTCTCACTATGATGCCACTTGCCCCACGTTACCATAAAGTATCTAGACGTGAGAAAGAGTTCTATGGCATCTGGGTGGCATCTGAGGATTTTACTTACAAGTTAATCTCAGATAACCTTTCTAGAGAACTTAAGCTCAATTACATGGGCTATTGTAGCTCTGTAGGGATCTGGATGGACTTGGTGCGAACGTATGGTGAAGTGGAACGAACTGTCAACTGTGATCTCGTTAGAGACCTTGTCTGTAAGAGAATGGTTGATGGCAGTTCGGTGACACTGCATGTGATGATCATGGATAACACCATGAAACGATTCACACGTGGAGGTGGAAATATCAGCGATCGGGCCAAGATCGATATTATCCTGAACTCATTACCACTTTCTTTCTATGACTTTAAGAAGGATGTAGCTAAGAGAAGTGAGTACTCTTTCAAGGAGTTGCTTACTGATCTCGTAGCAGGACAGTCCTTTGTACCTTCATGGGAGTCTGAGTTATCAGATCTTGAGCACAGCTTGGGCACATTGAAAGATGTGGTTCATACTGTGTGCAAGAATATGATTGATTGCAGATCACGTGAGAGAAGGTCAAATGAAATGAAGGTGGTTGGTGTCACTTCAAGTGAGAAGGCATGCGGAAGCAAGGGACAAGGTACGTCATTTGTATTTGTAACAAAAACATGTTTAGCATCGGTTTCTACTCATTCGTGGGTAGTGGATACTAGAGCTACTGATCATGTTTGTTACATTTTGCAGGGGTTCACACCGAGGAGGGTGTTGAAGAATGACGAGGTTACCATCTCGATGGGGAACGCAGCAGCTGCCATTGGAGATTTCACCTTGTACTTTGATGATTCCGTTTTAACATTGAGAGAAGTTTTGTATGTGCCGGATTTTTGGCGGAATCTTATTTCAGTTTCCAAACTTTATGTTGATGGATATTCAGTTATTTTTTATAGTGGTGTTTCTATCATTGGTAATAACGGTGTTATCTGTCGTGGAATGCTGAATAATTCTCTCTATGTTGTTAACTGTAATCATAAGTCTTCCGCAAGTATTGCATGTAATTCATCCGTAATTGATAATCCTAGGAAGAGAAAACTTACTTCTTCTGATAAGGATCTTACATATCTCTAGCACTTGAGACTGGGTCACATCAGCTTGAAGCGGATTCAGAGACTTGCAGATGACGGTACATTGGACTTAGTCCGGGCTAGACCTTATCAAGTCTGCGAATACTGCATCGAGGGCAAGATGTCAACTAGGCCTTTCAAGGCTAGTCAGTCTCGAGCAGAGGAAGCGTTGGAATTGATCTATTCTGACTTATGTGGACCGATGTCCACGCAGGCTCGTGGAGGGTACGAGTACTTCGTCACTTTCATTGACGATTACTCAAGGTACGAATATGTTTACCTGCTTCGCTACAAGTCTGAATGCTTTGAGAAATTCAAAGAGTTCAAGGCTGAGGTAGAAAAGAAGGTCGGGAAAACTATCAAGTCGCTGCAATCTGACCGCGGTGGCGAATACCTCGGTAACGAGTTTCTGCAGAATTTGTTAGAAAATGGGATAACATCCCAGTGGACTGCACCGGGTACTCCCCAGCAAAACGGTGTAGCTGAAAGAAGAAATAGGACTCTTCTAGAGATGGTAAGGTCAATGATGAGTTATGCAAACTTACCAATTTCGTTTTGGGGCTACCCTTTGGAGACAGCAGCTTAAGTGCTTAATGTGGTGCCTTCTAAATCAGTTCTTAAGACGCCTGCTGAACTCTTCCTTGGTCGCAAACCCAGTTTGTGCAAGTTTAGAGTATGGGGTTGTCCGGCACATGTACTGTCAAAGGAACCTGATAAGTTAGAAAGCAGGTCAAAAGTAATGTTGTTCATAGGGTATCCCAGGCAAACGAAAGGTGGTTACTTTTACTGTCCTGAGAGTCAAAGGTCGTTGTTAGCACCAACGCTAGATTCTTGGAGGACGAGTATGTGAGTAATCACAGGTCAAGGAGTGATATCATTCTTCAAGAAATTGAGAACGAGAATGCAATTCCAAGTGAAGGGGAACGTGTAGATGTGGGTGCACCTGTGAGGGGTACGGCACCACAAACACGTTCTTCAGTGCAAGGTGCAGGACCACAAGTCACTGCACCTACTACTGACACGGCACCGATGCCTCGTCGCAGTGGGAGAGTTATTTTCCAACCGGAAAGGTACATGTTCGTGGGTGAGTCTTTGGACTTGAGCCCGGAAGACGGACATGAGGACTCTGACCCATTGACTTACGAAGAGGCAGTGCAGGACAAGGATGTTGCCAAATGGCATGTCGCCATGGATTCTAAGATTGAATCCATAACTGCTATGGATGTATACGAGAAAACCGTTTTGTCGGATGGCTTTAGGGCCATAGGGTGCAAATGGGAATAAAAGAGAAAGAAAGGGGCGGATGGAAAGATTACGACTTTCAAGGCCAGGCTGGCGGCAAAGGGTTATAGTCAGAAAGAGGGCATTGACTATGACGAAACCTTTTCACCCGTAGCCATGCTCAAATCCATCCGGATATTCCTTGCCATAGCTGCGCATATGGACCTCGAGATCTGGCAGATGGATGTCAAACCGCTTTTCTAAGCGGTTACCTTGAAGAAGGTAGGGACATCTATATGCAGCAACCCGAGGGTTACATAAGCAAGGGCGAAGAACATCTTATCTGGAAGCTTAGGAAGTCCTTGTATGGACTTAAGCAAGCTTCAAGGTCGTGGAACTTACGTTTCAACGATGTGATTAAATCCTATGGATTTGCAAAGTTGGAAAACAAAAGTTGTGTTTACCGACTTTTTGTCAGTGGGAGCGTGGTCTTCCTTGCACTATACATTGATGACATACTCCTATTTGGAAACAACGAGGGCGTGATGTCCGAAATCAAGGTTTGGTTATCCGAATAGTTCCAAATGAAGGATCTGGGAGAAGCTGGCTACATTCTTGGGATTAAGGTCTTACGAGATCGTAAAAGAAGAATGTTGAGCTTATCTCATGCATCCTATGTGGATACTGTGATAGCCCGGTTCAGCATGCAACTCGCCAAGAAAGGTTTGCTACCTTTCAGACATGGCGTTCGTCTTTCTAGTAGGCAGTGTCTTCAGACACAGCGGGAGAAAGATGAAATGAGTCTTGTACCATATGCTTCGGCTGTGGGTAGTCTAATGTATGCGATGCTGTGTACCAGGCCAGATATCTGTTATGCCGTTGGCATGGTAGCTAGATATCAGTCTAACCCTGGACAGGCACACTGGACTGCTGTAAAGCATATCCTCAAGTATTTGAAAAGAAATAGGAATTTCTGCCTAGTTTATCAAAGTGAGGATTTGTGCCCTGTGGGTTATACGGACTCGGATTTCCAAGGGGACCAGGATGAGAAGATATCGACCTCAGGTTATGTGTTTACCCTGGGAGGTGGAGCTGTATCTTGGAGGAGCTCAAAACAGAAATGCATTGCTGACTCCACCATGGAGGCGGAATATGTCACCGCCTCCGACGCCTCGAAAGAGGGGGTGTGGCTCCGAAACTACCTTTTAGAGTTGGGCGTGATCCCGAGTTTGCCGAGGAGCATCACAATTTATTGTGATAACTCTGGTGCGGTGGCAAACTCAAAGGAACCGCGGTCTCACAGGGCAAGCAAACACATAGAGAGAAAGTACCATATCATATGTGAAATCGTATCGAGGGACGATGTGCTGATTAAGAAGATTGACACTGCTGACAATCTTGCTGATCCGTTTACAAAGAGCTTGCCGCAGAAAGTTTACAAAAGACATATTCGTGAGCTGGGTCTGAGGCGGATGCCGACCACTGATAGTGGTTAAAGACAGCAGACTAGATAGACGGACTGTATACTCTGTAATAGCTTAGTTATGCTTTGAGTATAAGTGGGAGATTGATGGGTTTTGTATACTGAAAGCATTTATTACAATGTGTATACAACGATTTATTTCTCCTATCTGTTAACAATCGTACATGTATGAACAATGGTATCCTCTTGTCTCACCGATAGTGACGATCATACGGCGTGTTGTAGATCACAGAAGACAGTATGATCACTTGACCTAGTGAGACATAAACATGATCACAGCCGAGACAGCGTATGAGGATACGTCTGTCCGGATGGCTACGGCATTGTCGGAATAAGTAGTCTGTCTTGGTTACTTGACATGCTGGTACGCAGAGGTGGCGTATTGATGGACCGCAGTGAGATATATTCGTCTGTCTGACATCAGAGAATAAAAGATCTCGTTATATTGATTGAGTCCAAACCCTAACGAAGGTTCAGGGGTTTGCACGGGTTGACTGTTGCTTTGACTTGCTATGGTGGAGAGCCAACACAGCGCGCTCATATATCTGCATCTTGGGTAACAGCAGTTCGTGTAGTACCGCCTGAGACTGAACTTAGGTAACCATATCCGAGTAATAGGATGGGGACATTCCCTGAGGAGCTCAATAACATTCATCGTGCCAAAGTCCTGCAGGCTGATTAAGTTCAGGCACGAGTGATAAGGTTTTAGTGGTACTACTCAGGAATAATAAGATATTAATTAATTGTAGTTAGAGCTTGTCAGAGGCTCCGATTAATTAATGGATGTCCGGTAACCTTAAATATGGGGATTCTCAATTAATGCAACCCGTTCTCACAACGTGGTAATAAAGGGGTAGGTCAGTATTAATTCTGTGGTGAAAAAGAATTAATATTAATTAATTAATTGTGTCCTAGGTTGTGGACATGGGAATTAATTAATTTATAGGCCCACTTTATTATTTGCATTAGGTCCCAGGTCTGGCCCAAATAAATATGCTGAATTGAGCGCAGTAGCCCATCAGGGATAAAACCCTGGGTCTATAAATACACTACTCTCTCTGGAAACCCTAGCCACTTTTGAACACATTCAAATCAATGAAACCTTAGAGGCAGAGAGAGAGTGGGCGCCGATTTCAACTAGAAGGGAGGAGAATTTCGATTCTGGTCCTGCTCAAAATACAGATCTGTGGAATCCTCACCAGGAGCAGATTTGATCAGCATTGGGATACAGATCTGAAGATCTAATCTAGAGAACAGATTCTTTTCTTTATTCTTTCTTGTTTTCGAATTTCTTTGAAATTAGGGTTCTAATTTCTGTTTCCGCACACAAATTCAAATCGCGTGGTTGAATTGAGATTTGAAATTCAAACGCGAAACATCGGTTCAGACTCTACGAATTTACGGTAATCTCTCAATCCACAATCTTGTATTAAATTCATAGGAGCATGCTAGGGTTTTGAGAAATTTAAATATGAGCAATATCCATAGATCGATCCGGTTCAGTTTGGTTTTGGTGATTCGGTTCACGTGAAAAACCCTACAACCATGCCTACAGCAAAGCAGATATCTGGCCTCGTACATAGCATTGCATACATGAGGCTCCCCACGGCCGATGCATACGGCACATTCCTCATTTTATCTTTCTCCCTTTGTGTCACCGGACACTGATCCTTGGAAGATATATGCCATGTCTGAAGGGTCACAGACCTTTCTTGGCAGTTTGATCCTTGGAAGATATATGCCATGTCTGAAGGGTCACAGACCTTTCTTGGCAGTTTGCATGCTGAAACGGGCAATCACAGTATCCACATATGATCCTTGAGACAAGTTCAGCATCCTCTTATTGTGCTCCCGCAATACTTTTACCCCTAGGATGTATCCTGCCTCCCCAAGGTCCTTCATATGAAACTGCTCGGATAACCACCCCTTTATGCCCGACAATACTTCCACATTGTCGCCAAATAGGAGAATATCATCTACATAATGTGCAAGGAACACCACGCTTCCACTGACACATAGACGGTACACGCAACTCTCATTTGAACATTGTGAAAATCCATAGGATTTAATCACTTCATCAAAACGCAGATTCCATGACCGTGAAGCTTGTTTAAGTCCATACAGCGACTTCCTTAGCTTCCAGACCAAATGTTCTTCGCCCTTCTACACATAACCTTCTGGCTGTTGCATATAGATGTCCCTACCTACTTCAAGGTACCCATTTAGAAACGCAGTTTTGACATCCATCTGCAAGATTTCTAGGTCCTTATGTGCTGCTATGGCTAGGAGTATACGAATGGACTTAAGCATGGCTACCGGAGAGAAGGTCTCGTCATAGTCTACACCTTCTTTCTGACTATAACCCTTCGCCACCAGCCTTGCTTTGAAAGCTTAATTTCACCATTCGCTCCTTTCTTTCTTTTGTATACCCATTTGCACCCTATGGCTCGACAGCCATCTGGCAAATCAGTTTTCTGGTATACATCCATAGCCGTAATGGATTCTACTTCGGAATCCATGGCGATCATCCATTTGTCTGCATTTTTATCAAATACTGCCACTTCATATGTCCAGGGATCGGTATCATCCAGTCCATTTTCCAGGATCAAGTCAGAAGATTCTCCCACAAACATGTACCTTTTGGGTTAGTGGATAACCCTCCCACTACGACGAGGCATCTGAACCATGTCAGTAGTTGGCACAGTACGCGTTGGTCCCACACCTTGCATTAGTGGCAGTGTTGGTATAGTCTCACCTGTTGTAGGTGGATTTACCATTACACTGGGCTTTCCTGATGGATTTGCTTCTTTGGCCTCAAGCTTGTGGAGGACAATTTCACTCTTGGATCTATGGTTTCTTACATATTAGTCCTCCAAGAATCTCGCGTTGGTACTGACAACGACTTTCTGATTCTCAGGACAATAGAAATAACCACCTTTCGTTTGCCTGGGATATCCTACAAACAGCATCAGCTTACACCTACTTTCTAACTTATCAGGTTCCTTTGTCAGCACATATGCTGGACAACCCCAAACCCTCACTCTATTCAAACTTAGCTTTCGCCCATACCAGAGTTCCAGAGGTGTTTTAGGAAGTGATTTAGAAGGTACCAGGTTAAGCAAATATGCCGCTTTCTCCAAGGCATATCCCCAAAATGAAATCTGCAAGCTTGCATAACTCATCATCGACCTGACCATTTCCAAGAGAGTTCTATTTCTTCTTTCCGCTACACCATTTTGTTGAGGGGTTCCTGGTGCAGTCCACTGGGATGTAATCCCGTTGTCTGACAAGCACTGCAAGAACTCGTTACTGAGGTATTCACCACCACGATCTGACCGTAGTGTCCTGATAGTCTTACCTAGCTTCTTTTCTACCTCAATCCTAAACTCTTTGAATTTTACAAAGCATTCAGACTTATGGCGAAGCGAATAGACATATATGAATCTTGAGTAATCGTCAATGAATGTGGCGAAATACTCATAACCTCCACGAGCTTGCGTGGACATTGGTCCACATAAGTCTGAGTGGATCAATTCCAACACATTCTCTGCTCGAGACTGACCTGCCTTAAAAGGTCTGGTCGTCATCTTTCCTTCTATACAGGACTCACAGATTTGATGTGGTACCACTTGGAGAGAATCCAAGAGCCCATTGCATGCTAACCTTTTAATCCTCTTTAGATTGATGTGACCTAGTCTCAAGTGCCAGAGATATGTTTGATCCTCATCGGAAGAAAACATTCTCTTTAAATGATTATTATTATTGGATGAGTTTGCTACATTCACGGAAGATTTATGCATACAATCAATGATATAGAGAGAGTCAATCAGTTTGCCATGACATATAACACCGTTATTACCAATGATAGAAACTCCACTATCAAAAATAACTGAATATCCATCACAAAATAACTTGGAAACTGAAATTAAGTTCCGCCGAAAAACCGGCACATATAAAACATCTCTCAAAATCAAAACATTGTTTTGAAAGCATAAAGTAAAATCTCCAATGGCTACTGCTGAGACTCGCTCTCCACTGCCCATTGAGATGGTAATCTCGTCATGCTTCAGCTGCCTTGTCGGCCTGAACCCCTGCAAAGTATAACAAACATGGTCAGTAGCTCCAGTATCCACTACCCAAGAATGGGTAGAAACTAGGGCTGGCAATTTCTGACACGACACGATAACACGACACGAACACGCACGATAAAAGCGAGCACGAACACGACACGAACCTGTTAAGCTCAAACACGAACACGACACGAACCCGTTAAGCTCAAACACGATAATGACACGACACGAAAATGACCCGACACGATAAAAATTAACCTTACTAAAATTGTTAGTTTTACACTTGGGACAAAAAAAATTTAATTTGACACGATAACACGACACGAACACGCATGATAACGATGAGCACGAACACGACACGAACCTGTTAAGCTCAGACACGAGCCCAACACGAACCCGTTAAGCTCAAACACGATAAGGACACGACACGATAAGACACGACACGATAACGACCCAACACGCACGAATTGACAACCCTAGTAGAAACTGATGTTAAACATGTTTCCGTTATAAATGCACATGACGCACCTTGTCCAGTCTTCCTGACTTGACAATCTTTCTTCCAGTGACCAGCCATGCCACACCTGAAACACTTGTCCCTTTTTAGCAGGCACGCCCGGTGTCCTATTTGACTTTCTACCAGAAGTTGTACCTTCGGATTTCTTCTTAAACATTCCTTTGCGCCTCTTGCCAACCAGTGCGACAGGACGATTGCTAGAAGTAGCCAAAGCAACTTTTTCTGGCTGCATTACTGATTCCGCTGCCATCAAGTCATTGAGTAGCTCATTAAGAGTGTACTCTTTCTTGTTCATGACAGCATTCAGTCTAAAGTTCTCATAGGACTTTGGCAGAGAGTTGAGGATGATATCAACCTGCGCTTCAGCATCGATACCACCTCCGTGCAGCGTGAGCTCATCCATGAGGTGAGTCATGCCGACCACGTGCTCTCTGACCGAGCTACCTTCTGTCATTTTCTTTCCCACGATTTCCCTCATGAGATTGAATCTGACTGCTCAGTCTAACTCACCATAGGTCGCTGTGAGGCTGTCCTTTATGTCACTAGCATTATCATATGAATGATGCTGCTGTGCAAGTACCTTGGACATAGTAGTCATCATATAGCATTTCACTACATTGTTTGACTTGAGCCACTTGTTATAGTAGCTTCTTTCCTCATTAGTCGATGCATCAGTGGGATCAGCCGGACGAGGCTTATCAAGGACAAACTTGTGTTCCTCTGTGAAAATGATGTAATCCAAGTTGCGTTTCCATTCTTGGAAATTGGGACGGGTTAATTGGTTTTGTGCTAAGATATTGATTACATTCGGTAAAGACATGTCTGAAAACAATAAATTAAAACAGAAATTAAAACATAGTCGCAAACTATTGAAACAATTAAATATTGAAACCTTATGATAAAGCAATATTAATGTTTCCTCCAATTTGCCTAAGTATTACTATTGCAAGCCACACATGTGGACATTTACAACAAAACACTTAACCAGACTGCATCTTTCAATTCCAATCCTTTAATTCCAATCCATGTCCGGGTTCCTTAGACAAATGGAATTAATAATTGGAGACTAACTTAAGACCATATTATCCTACTGAGCAGGGACATCACAAATGAGTTATACTCTGGATAACATCTAAGCTAGCTTACCACCAAAGCCAACCCTCCCATATAAGGATCTATTAGAACACATCCGATCCCTATAATAAGGTTGTCTCATTTAATTCAATCCCTAGAGAACTTATGAAAATTCAATACGCAAGCTACACATGTAGACGTTTACGCATGAACTCCCACTTCTCACATGAAATAAATGTTTGTTTTAAGAAATCCTATCTATTGGAACTTATGAATAATAAATTAAGTAAGCTACACATGTAGACGTTTACCTAATAAATTATCCACTTCCAATAAAGGATCGCTTTGTGGAGGTCTTACTAAATTATGAGTTTAGTAATTTTTAGTTCATAAGGTTCAATTGCACAGATTAATTTATGTAGCCATAATTATAACATTGCCAAAATTCTATCATGCATAGCATGAATCCCAAATTTATAGTTATAATTAATTACACAAAATAAATCACATAGCATGCTTTAAAGCTGTAAATAAAAGCAGTAAATGTGCTCCTATTATCTACAACATGCTTATATGTTGCGCAATTAAATTAAACACGTATATCATGCGAAGATAGATAATAAAGCAAATAAACATTGTCCACGTGGCCCCATGATACGAAATAAAATTAATTCTAACTAATACAAGTTGAAATTTATAATACAGATCTTCGACTGGGCTCCCACTACTTGGACTGAGATCTGAATTTATTTTCTGAATCTAGGCCTCCAAGATTTGATTTCTCAGAAAAATGGACAATTGGGCCAGTTAACTAAATTGCGGGCCTAGGCACACATTACAAGCCCAATAGCCTGCGAGAACTTGGCCCGACGAGACACCACTGGAGAACCACCACCGCCGGCGACACGCCGCCGCCGTGAGGGCTCCCGGTATGCGCAGCTGCCATGCACGTACGTGCATGGTTGCAGCCCGCGATGCCGCCTCCTTCGGCCGTTGCCCGCTTTGCATGCCGCCACCCCGGCTTGCCCTGACCGTTGCCCGAACCGCCGTTCTCTTTCTTCTCCATCGTCGGCTCACCTAGGCTTACCGGAAAACACGCACGAGGCGCGGAGGAGACACGTGCTTTGGCTCACACCCGCAAACCCTAGGGTTTGCGCTGGTTGTGGCCGCGCCACCCCCCACCAACCGTCGTCGCCGGCCTCCGCCTCCCGAGTCCTCGCCAGACCAACAGGTCCCACCGCCGCCGCCCGAAGAGCGCCCACCTAGCGGTGGCAAACGTGCGCAAGGCTGCACGGGTTCTGCTTTCGCACGCGAACCCTAGGGTTCCGCCGCGCTGCGCGCCCCCGTCGCGCCCAAGCCGCCCTGCGTCGCCGTCCCGAGACCCCCGCATCGCACCTGGCCGGTTGTAGGCCGCTCGACTGCTGCTTGTCGTGCGGCTGCACCGCCATCGTGGCCGCCGTGTGCCTGCGCTGCCGTGGCCCTCGTCGTGCGCGACCGCCGCCGTACACGGCCTGCTGCCGTGCCGGCGCCGTCGTGCGGTCCTTCTTTCTTTGTGTTCTTCGTTCTTCGTCTTCTTCGCATTCTTCGTTTTACAGATTTAATTTTGAAATAAAAGATTACATGGAATAATCCTAATTACATTCTAAAATCTAAATCTAACCACAGATTTATCTCGTGGGTGAAAAATGAATCCATATAAAAGGGCGGATTAACTCGAGAACCACGAGGACGAAAAAAAACATAGAATTCAATCCAAAACCATCCATAGCATGCATTCAATAATGATAATCATGCAATTCATAGGCAATATTATTTTCCCGATAGAGCCAATTAGTTAAACCTGGCTCTGATACCAATTGAAGGGATTCGTGAACTGAATCACGAAGTCCATTTGCCAAGGATTGTTAATTGGAATATCAAAATAAATTGCTATGCCTATGCATGATCCTAGCATGCTCCTATAATATTATGCATAAGAAGGTTAATGCGGAATATCGGGATTGATGAACCCTGAAGAACGAGTGCGCGGAGATTCCCTTTGATCTTTCCCACGCACAAAGATTTAATTCCTAACAGATTGAGGAAATAAATCTTGAGAAAATAAAATAGTTATTTTCGAAAAACAAGGAGAGAGAACAAGAAAAATCCTCCTGATTTGATCTTCCGATCTGTATCCCAACTCGATCTGAAAATCTGGTGAAGATTCTCTATCAAATCCCTTGCCCGGTTGAGAAGCAGAATTTCCTCCTCGTTCTAAGATCTTAGTCGATCAGCACAGCTCCCAAAACCTGGTTTGCTGTGTGCAACTTATGATCTTGTGATGTGTTGAGATCTGAGGAACTGAGGCCTATTTATAGGAAAATTCTGGACTTCTATTGGGCTTGAGTTTCATGGGCCAGACCAGGGACCAGAATGCAAATAGCAAATAAGGCCTATCAATTAATTAATTCCCACATTCAACCCAGAATATAATTAATTAATTAATATTGATTCATTCCACCAGAGAATCAATACTGTCCTTCCTATTTGCTACCACGTTTTGAGGTACGGGTTGCATGGGCTCGGTAAGCTATTTAATTAATTAACATCTTATATTCCTGAATCAATCAACTCAAACCTTTTCACTTATGCTTAAACTTAATCAGCCTGCAGGACTTAGCATAACGAACCTTTTGAGTTGTTCAGGGAATGTCACCATCCTATACTGGATGTGGTTACCTAGTTCCAGTACAAGACAGTCATACACAAACTGCTATTACCCAAGATACAGATATACAAGCTCAACTAGAGCCTTTCACTGCAACTCAATGTAATACACAATTTGCATATACTTTTGTACGTTCATTAAGGCTTAGGATCTCGTCATGCCATAGAGATCTAGATTCTTTTAATGCCAGATAAAAGAATCGATCTCGACTTAGGTCCTTATCAATGTGTGCCCCACACCAGCATACCAAGCCATCCAAGATAAGATGCTTATTACTGCGTATGCTGCAGCCTACACCGACAGTTTATCCTGGACCTATCTCAGCTGTGATAACTATTTATATCTCGCTAGGTCAAACGATCCATACGATCTTCCGTGATCTTCTACACACCGTATGATCTCCCTATCGACGAGATAAGAGGATAATTGCGTTTGCGACACATGTGTGTTAATTCAGACAGAAGATGAACATACAACATTTATGATTCCCAGTATATTAACCAATCGGCCTTGTACATAATATACCAATCATAATGCTTTAAGTATATAAATCCATCAATCTCCCACTTATACTCAAAGCATTATACAGGTGCTTTCCAGAGTATAACTCGTCTAAACTAATCTAGCTATTACATCAAACATTCTACGTGGATAGCTTTGCCCTCAGCCCAAGGTTACGTACATGCATCTCGTAGACCTTCTGAGGCAGAGCCTTTGTGAATGGATCCGCTAGATTATTTCTTGTATCAATCTTCTCTACTAGCACATCACCCCTTGCTACGATTTCTCGTATAATATGGTACTTCCTTTCAATGTGTTTTGTTGCTCTGTGAGTTCGTGGTTCCTTTGAATTAGCCATAGCTCCAGATTATCACAGTATATCGTGATTGTCTTGGGCAGCTTAGGAATCACGTCCAACTCCAGAAGGAAGTTTCGAAACCATACTGCTTCTTTCGAAGCTTCAGAAGCTGCCACGTATTCTGCTTCCATGGTGGAGTCCGCAACGCACTTCTGTTTTGCACTCCTCCATGATATGGCCCCACCTCCCAATGTAAACACATAGCCAGATGTGAACTTCTTTTTGTCTCGGTCTGCCTGGATATCCGAATCAGTATAACCCACAGGGCACAACTCCTCACACTGATAGACAAGACAATAGTCTCTAGTCCTTTTCAAGTATTTGAGTATGTGCTTTACCGCGGTCCAATGTGCCTGTCCAGGGTTAGACTGGTATCTCGCTACCATGCCTACAGCAAAGCAGATATCTGGCCTCGTAAATAGCATTGCATACACGAGGCTCCCCACGGCCGATGCATACGGCAAGTTCCTCATTTCATCTTTCTCCCTTTGTGTCACCGGACACTGATCCTTGGAAAGATATATGCCATGTCTAAAGGGTAACAGACCTTTCTTGGCAGTTTGCATGCTGAAACGGGCAATCACAGTATCCACATATGGTCCTTGAGACAAGTTCAGCATCCTCTTATTGCGCTCCCGCAATACTTTACCCCTAGGATGTATCCTGCCTCCCCAAGGTCCATCATATGAAACTGCTCGGATAACCACCCTTTTATGCCCGACAATATTTCCACATTGTCGCCAAATAGGAGAATATCATCTACATAAAGTGCAAGGAACACCACACTTCCGCTGACACATAGACGATACGTGCAACTCTCGTTTGAGCATTGTGAAAATCCATAGGATTTAATCACGTCATCAAAATGCAGATTCCATGACCGTGAAGCTTGTTTAAGTCCATACAGCGACTTTCTTAGCTTCCAGACCAGATGTTCTTCGCCCTTCTGCACATAACCTTCTGGCTGTTGCATGTAGATGTCCCTACCTTCTTCAAGGTACCCGTTTAGAAATGTGGTTTTGACATCCATCTGCCAGATCTCTAGGTCCTTATGTGCTTCTATGGCTAGGAGTATATGAATGGACTTAAGCATGGCTACCGGTTAGAAGGTCTCGTCATAGTCTACACCTTCTTTCTGACTATAACCCTTCGCCACCAGCCTTGCTTTGAAAGCTGTAATTTACCCATTCGCTCATTTCTTTCTTTTGTATACCCATTTGCACCCTATTGCTCGACAGCCATCAGGCAAATCATTTTTCTGGTATACATCCATAGCCGTAATGGATTGTATTTTCGAATCCATGGTGATCAGTCATTTGTCTGCATCTTTATCAGATACCGCCTCGTCATATGTCCAAGGATCGGTATCATCCAGTCCATTTTCCGGGATCAAGTCAGAGGACTCTCCCACAAACTAATACCTCTCGGGTTGGTGGACAACCCTCCCACTACGACGAGGCATCTAAACCGTGTCGGTAGTTGGCACAGTACCCGTTGGTCCCATACCTTGCATTAGTGGCAGTGTTGGTATCGCATCACCTATTACAGGTGGATTTGCCACTACACTGGGCTATCCTGATGGAATCGCTTCCTTATCCTCAAGCTCGTGGAGGATAATTTCACTCTTGGCTCTGAGATTTCTTAAATATTCATTCTCCAAGAATCTTGCGTTGGTACTGACAACCACTTTCTGATTCTCAGGACAATAGAAGTAGCCACCTTTCGTTTGCCTGGGATATCCTACAAACAACATCAGCTTACACCTACTTTCTAACTTAGCAGGTTCCTTTGTTAGCACATATGCCGGACAACCCCAAACCCTCACTCTGTTCAAACTTGGCTTTCGCCTATACCAGAGTTCTAGAGGCATTTTTGGAACTGATTTAGAATGTACCAGGTTAAGCATATATGCCGTTGTCTCCAAGGCATATCCCCAAAACAAAATTGGCAAGCTTGCATAACTCATCATCGACCTGACCATTTCTAAGAGAGTTCTATTTCTTCTTTCTGCTACACCATTTTGTTGAGGGGTTCCTGCTGCAGTCCACAGGGATGTAATCCCGTTGTCTCACAAATACTGCAAGAACTCGTTACTGAGGTATTCTCCACCACGATCTGATCGTAGTGTCTTGATAGTCTTACCTAGCTTCTTTTCTACCTCAGTCCTAAACTCTTTGAATTTCTCAAAGCATTCAGACTTGTGGCGAAGAAAATAGACATATCCGATTCTTGAGTAATCGTCAATGAATGTGGCGAAGTACTCATAACCTCCATGAGCTTGCGTGGACATTGGCCCACATATGTCAGAGTGGATCAATTCCAACACATCCTCTGCTCGAGACTGACTTGCCTTAAAAGGTCTGGTCGTCATCTTTCCCTTTATATAGGATTCATAGATTTGATGCGGTACTACTTGAAAAGAATCCCAGAGGCCATCGCATGCTAATCTTTTAATCCTCTTTGGACTGATGTGACCTAGTCTCAAGTGCCAGTGATATGTTTGATCCTCATCGGAAGAAAACTTTCTCTTTAAATGATTATTATTATTGGATGAGTTTGCAACATTCACGGAGGATTAATGCATACAATCAATGATATAGAGAGAGTCAATCAGTTTGCCACGACAGATAACACCATTATTACCAATGATAGAAACTCCACTATCAAAAATAACTGAATATCCATCATTAAATAACTTGGAAACTGAAATTAAGTTCTGTCGAAAAACTGGCACATATAAAACATCTCTCAAAATCAAAACATTGTTTTCAAAACATTAAGTAAAATCTCTAATGGCTACTGCTGAGACTCGCTCTCCGCTGCCCATTGAGATGGTAATCTCGTCATGCTTCAACTGCCTTGTCGGCCTGAACCCCTGCAAAGTATAACAAACATGATCAGTAGCTTCAGTATCCACTACCTAAGAATGGGTAGAAACCGATGCTAAACATGTTTTTGTTATAAATGCACATGACGTACCTTGTCTACCCGTGCCAGGAACTCGACAATCTACTTCACTTCACTTGTAATTGCATGGCCTGATGACGTCTTCTGCCAGATCAGCTTCATCTAACCTTTTAAGCATTTCTTTTGTTTCAGCAACTGTCTTGTCAAAAGCATTCAAAGTTGGAGCAAATTCTAATGCTTTCAGGTCAGATTCCTCTCGCATCAGGGCCGAGAGTAACTCGGGAAGAGTAAACTTGCGCTTGGTACCGAGGGACTCGATTAAATCATTATAAGAATCAGATAGAGAGTGCAGGACAATGTTTATTTTTGCCCGCTTACTAATTCGTCCACCTCTCTTTCTGTACTTTCTCATAATTCTCATCATGCTGACGAAGTGCAGAATCAACGAACTCCCATCAGTCATCCTCTTGCAGAGCAGGTCCTCCAGAAGATTATAACTGACAGTTCGTCTCACCTTCCCATAAGGTCCCTCCATATCTCAAACAGCAGTCTGGTACTTCTTGTACTTGAGCTTTAATTCTCTAGACAGACTGTTCATGATGAGTCTGTGGGCAAACTCATCAGAAGCTACCCATCTGTCATAGAATTGTCGCTCATAGCCAGTACAGTTCCAATACTTGGGAGATAGAGGGTCCATGTAAAGCACATGGGCATGTTTTGTAGTGCAGAGTATTTCCATGAAACAAAACTTCCATTCAGGAAAATTGGGACCGGTTAAAGGGTTTGATGTTAAGAGGTTAACAATATGAATAGACATGTCTGAAAATAATAAATTAAAGCAGAAATTAAAACATAGTCGCAAACAATTGAAATAATTAAATATTGAAACCTTATGATAAAACAATATTAATATTTCCTCCAATTTGCCTAAGTATTACTATTGCAAGCCATACATGTGGACGTTTACAACAAAACACTTAACCAGACTGCATCTTTCAATTTCAGACCTTTAATTCCAATCCATGCCCAGGTTCCTTAGACAAATGGAATTAATAATTGGAGACTAACTTAAGACCATATTATCCTAACATCTAAGCTAGCTTACCACCAAACTCAACCCTCCCATATAAGGATCTATTAGAACACACTTGATCCGTATAATAAGGTTGTCTCATTTAATTCAATCCCTAGAAAACTTATGAAAAATCAATACGCAAGCTACACATGTAGACGTTTACTGATGCGCAATAAAAACTTATACAAATCCTCACTGCACACTCAAGGTTTAATTATCAATCCAGGTCCTTCTTCCTTTCGCCTGCTAGATTACCGGGATACTATAGCAAACTCTAATTGCTAGACAAGATAAAATCGTTGAGTGATTTCTATCAATCTAGGCATTCAATTTAAACCTATGCTAACAACATATAACAAGCAATGAATTAAACCAAAAATCAACATTCAATCTCAATAAATCAAACCAATTCTCTTCACACTTTGGTAAACCAAGACAAACAAATTCTCAATTGAGGTAGATAGGATGTTGAAATAAACGTAGATGCAATCCAATTAGGTTAATCATTGATGTAAACACATTTTAATCCCTAGAAGATTGAGCAATCGACCCTACACTCGTTAACCCCTTGTCACGGCGAGCTAACGGTTGATGATGCTAAGACTCGCAAATAGCTACGTTATTAAGCCCTAGACCACTCCAAATAGAACGTCAATTATTATCATACGACCTAGCACCGCACAAGGATTGGAGCTAAAGTCGTATGAATCTACACTATTCACGACGATTCCGCCCGCGTGTTGGCTGCAGCGTTCACGTCAACTACCTCCTAAGCTGGCTATTATTACCTACACCTAAGAGGTAAGGAACAAGATCTAGTGCGATTCAAGCTCTCAAAGGAAAGTAAACAATCAAAATTCAATCTCAATTCAACACAATATCCATCCAATCAATACTCACAATAGAGTTTAGTTCCTCATACATTCAATTGTGTACAATACAATAGAGAAAGTGATAGAATCCATTACAAAATTGATAAGTCAAATGATAATCTTCCTCAATTTCCTTCCTTGTACCCAATCTACCTCTTGATCTTCCTTGATCTTCACCAAATGTAGAGGAATGTGGCCTAGATCTCCTTGAATGTGGATAGGGAGTGGTTGGAAGATGGATTCAGAGAGAATTCTCGTGACGGTTATTGGAAATTTGACCAAAATTTCTTTTAAAAATCGAAAATCCCCCATTTATAGACAAGCAAATAGGGCCTCGGCTCGCCTGGTCGAAGCTGGAAACCGCCAAATTGTTGGGAAACCCGCTCTGGCTCGCCCGGTCAAATTTGGCTCGACCGAGCCTGCTCTCTGTTGGCAAGGCTCGGTCGATCATGCTCAGCTCGGCCGGTCGAACTCTCTGTCCGGCTTAGCTCGGCCGGTCCAGCTCTGCTCGGCCAGTCGAGCTCTTTGTCCGGGCTGCTTGGCCGGTCCTGCTCTGCTCGGTCGGTCGACGCCTCCAAACTCGTGCGATTTGCCTCCAAAACTCCACCAAAAATGTTAGTTTATGCTCAAAACCCATCCTACAACATTCAAAACACAAAAACACAATCGAAAGAACAACAAAAACATATGATATAAGGGTAAAATGGCCACAAACATGCACACTCACACATCGAAAATTAGGTCATTTTACATACATATCATTTACGCATGAACTCCCACTTCTCACATGAAATAAATGTTTGTTTTAAGAAATCCTATCTATTAGAACTTATGAATAATAAATTAAGTAAGCTACACATATAGACGTTTACCTAATAAATTACACACTTCCAATAAAGGATCGCTTTGTGGAGGTCTTACTAAATTATGAGCTTAGTGATTTTTAAATTCATAAGGTTCAATTGCACGGATTATTTTATGTAACCATAATTATAACATTGCTAAAATTCTATCATGCATAGCCAAATTTATAGTTATAATTAATTACACAAAATAAATCACATAGCATGCTTTAAAGCTGTAAATAAAAGCAATAAACGTGCTCCTATTATCTACAACATTCTTATATGCTGCGCAATTATTATAAACACATATATCATGCGAAGATAAATAATAAAACAAATAAAAAATGTCCTCGTGGCCCCATGATAAAAATAATAATAATTCTAACTATTACATGTTGGAATTATTTTTACAGATCTTCGACTAATCTCCCACTACTTGGACTGTGATCTGACTTTATTTCCATCCAAGATTTGATTTATCAGAAAATTGGACAACTGGGCCAGTTAACCAAATCGCAGGCCTAAGCACACATTGCATGGTTGCAGCCCGCGATGCCGCCTCCTCCGGCCATTGCCCGTTTCGCATGTCGCCGCCCCAACTTACCCCGACCGTCGCCCGAACCGCCGTCACCTTTGTTCTCCACCGTCGGCCTCCGTGACTTGCTAGAATTGTGCATGAAATGAGACCGGAGGTTTGCACGAACCGCGCGCAAACCCTAGGGTTTGCCGCACCCCGGTTCGCGCGTCCAGCACTCCGCCGCCATCCCCAGCCCGCGACCCCGACCGCTGAGCTACGCTGTCACCACCTCGCCTTGCCTAACGCCGTCCGAAGGGGGGAGAGCACCACTGGCACTGCACGCAGGGCTATACAGGTCTGCCGCGCGCGCGTTAATTGGAATATAAAAAATAAATTGCTATGCCTATGATTATTCCTAGCAAGCTCCTATTGATTATGCATAAAGAAGGTTTATGCGGAATACGTGGATTGCGAAATCCTGAAGAACGAGTGCGCGGAGATTCCTCTTGATCTTTTCCCACGCACAAAGATTTAATTCCTAACAGATTGAGGAAATAAATCTATGAAAATTAGTATGTGATTTTTTAAAACAAGAAGGAGAGAGAAGAAAGAAGATAATCCTCCTGATCTAATCTTCTGATCTGTATCCCAACTCAATCTAAATATCTGGTGAAGATTCCCTTCAGATTCCTTGTTCGGTTGAGAAGCAAAATTTCCTCCTCCTTTCTCAGATCTAGTCGATCACCACAGCTCCCAAATTCTGGTTTGCTGTGTGCAACTTATAATCTTATGTGTTGAGATAAGAGGAACTGAGACCTATTTATAGGAAAATACTGGACTTCTATTGGGCCTGAGTTTCATGGGCCAGATCAGGGACCAGAATGAAAATAACAAATAAGGCCTATCAATTAATTAATTCTCATATTCAACCCAGAATATAAATAATTAATTAATACTGATACATTCCACCAGAGAATCAATATTGTCCTACCTATTTGCTACCACGTTTTGAGGAACGAGTTGCATGGGCTCGGTATATCCCCACATTTAAGGTTACAGACATTCGTTAATTAATTTAAGCTCTGACAAGCTATTTAATTAATTAACATCTTATATTCCTGAGACAATCAACTCAAACCTTTTCACTTATGCTTGAATTAATCAGTCTGCAGGACTTTAGCATAACGAACCTTTTGAGCTGCTCAGGGAATGTCACCATCCTATATTAGATGTGGTTACCGAGTTCCAGTACCAGACAATCATACACAAACTGCTATTACCCAAGATACAGATATACAGGCTCAACCAGAGCCTTTCACTGCAACTCAAAGTAATACACAATTTGCATATACTTCTGTACCTTCATTTAGGCTTAAGATCTCATCAAGCCATAGAGATCTAGATTCTTTTAATTACAGATAAAAGAATCGATCTCGACTTAGGTCGTTATATATATATATATATATATATATATATAGGGTAGTGATCAGGTGAGAATAGGAGTTACTATGAGAAATAAGAATAGATCTCGCGCGTCCATTTCATCAAATCGACGAACATGATTCATTCTCAGCAAATTGAAAAACGCGGCATTTTTGTCCCAATATCCTGCAGTTTTAGCCTTTAAAAGCTAAAACTGTAAAAATACTCAAACACAAACAGCAACCTGCATTTTATGCCCGATTTACTTCACTTTTAGCCCGATTTACTTCATTTTTACATAAATACGAATTAAAAAAAATTAAACATCTTCTTCTTCTTCAAAGCAGCAACACAAGCATAGTTTCTATAAAACTTATTACTAACATCAACAGTTCTAAAAACTCTTCCCTTAAAATGCTTCATGTCATCAATACACTTTGGAATAAATGAACATGTAAGATACAAAAATGCACAAAGTTAACGCTAAAGATGCACAATATAATAGTAAAAATGAACGTCGATCTGAATAAAAAATACTCATTTTTACTGCACAAAGCCCGATTTACTTCATTTTTAGCCTGTTTTACTTCATTTTTAGCCCGATTTACTTCATATTTACATAAATACAAATTTTAAAAAATTAAACATCTTCTTCTTCAAAGCTTCAACACGAGCATAGTCTCTATAAAACTCAATACCAACATCAACAATTCTAAAAACCCTGCCCTTAAAATGCTTCATCTCATCAACACACTTTGGAATAAATGAACCTGAAAGATACAAAAATGCACAAAGTTAACACTAAAGATGCACAATATAATAGTAAAAATGAATGTCGATCTGAATAATTTTTTTTTTAAAACTATATTCATGCACAATTAACAAACTTGAGAACGAACACGAATACGAAATCCAGAAACAAAGAAAAAAATCTGATCGAGAGAAGAAATATAAATCAAATCGAACGAAGAAGGAAGAAGAAATCAAATCGCGCGAAGAAAGGAATAAAAAATCTGATGAAATACTATTTCAGATTTTAAAAAAAAGCTAAAATTACAAAAATAACCTTAATTTTGCAAAACTGCAGGATAATCGAGGAAAACTGCACATGGAGTGAAATAGATCATGAGCGTTGAAATCACAAAATCAAAGGCTGAGATTTATTCTCATTTCTCATACTAAAAACTATTCTCATATGATCACAACTATATATATATATATATAGGGATGCATTCATATGTTAACCACTTCCCAGATGTTACATGTTACCTCATTGTCGGTGAATTATCTAGACAAGCTAACTACATTACCTAGGCCATATTAGGTACATTACGAAGATAATGTATTACATTATCTATCAGTTTGTACATTATCTTCGTAATGTACCTAATATGGCCTAGGTAATGTAGTTAGCTTGTCTAGATAATGCACCGACAATGAGGTAACAGGTAATATTTGGGAAGTGGTTGACATATGATTACAATTCTATATATATATATAGGAGGGATCATGTAAAAAAAAATCTCCCTGTGAGAAAAAAGAATGAATCATATTCATCAGATCTAAAAAAATCAATGGTTTATATTGAATCAAACAACAACTAAAACGCAATGAAGCAACAAAATAATCAAGCAATAATTAAAGCACAATCAAGCAACATTACAATCAAGCAACGACCTGAATGCAATCAAGCAATACCGTGGACGCAATCAAACATCTTTCTCGCTCTCTCTATATATATATATATATATATATATATATTTGGTTTCTACAGAATCGATGTGATTTTCACTACTCACTCTGCAATTGATCCGTTTGCCGTTCTTCAAATCCCAGCAATAAAATTGATGCCTTTGTGCGCAGTTCCTAAATTTCATTTCGATTCCTCATTGTTTAAGTATCAGAAACCTAATCAATCGGCCTTGTTCAGTTTACCCATTATTGAATCCCTCTTCTGAAATTGAGCCTTTTCATCGCGTAATTGATCTATTCCCTTTCCGTTTTCGGTATCGAGGATTAGTGATATTATCAAGCATAAGTTAGCGTTATCCGATTTTAGGTTGTGGGTTTTCACTGACCAATCTCCTATTGTCACCCCCAAATCTCCAGCAATTGAATCTCTGGTTTCCGGAGTTGTGATTTTCGTGATTCAGCCTTTGTGGGTGCGGGACAAGATTTATTTTTTCGTGACTTCAGTGCCTATTTTGGGAGATTTCTACAGAATAAAGCATTAAAACAGCGAAGATGGAGAAATACGAACTCGTCAAGGATTTAGGATCTGGGAACTTTGGTGTGGCAAGGCTTATGCGAAACAAGGAGACGAAAGAGCTCGTGGCAATGAAATACATTGAAAGAGGACATAAGGTGCGCTTTATACATTTCGCTAGGCAGATCATTTGTATTTCTATTCATTGTCATTGTATTCATTACTTTTATTTGGTTGGCGGCCTGATCTTTTGGTGTTTGATCAATTCCTTCGTTGGCATGTAATTGGTTAATCGGAATTAATGGTGGTTGAATGAACAATAACTTCTTCAAGAAGTATGGCTCATCTCTGATTTTGATGTAGATTGACGAGAATGTGGCTCGTGAGATTATAAATCACAGATCACTTCGGCACCCTAACATTATCAGATTTAAGGAGGTGAGAAACGTGATTTCTGTTACGGCGAGAGTGAAGCTTTATCTGGCTCAAAAATTGGACTTTTGGATGGACAGGTGGTTTTGACTCCCACTCATCTAGCTATTGTCATGGAGTATGCCGCTGGTGGTGAGCTCTTTGAGAGAATCTGCAATGCTGGTCGGTTCAGTGAAGATGAGGTATTATGGCTTCAATTTCCCACCGCCTCTTTAATTTGTCCTTTTCCTGAATGGGTTTTTATTGTAGTGAAGAAATGAGATAAGTTCCTCCACCTCAAAACACTTGTTTCTCAGGCCAGGTACTTCTTTCAGCAGCTCATTTCTGGAGTCCATTACTGCCACGCCATGGTAAGACAACCCTTAGCTTGAGTTCTCTAATACCTGGAAGTGTAAAATTACAATCTTTCGGGTACCATAGGTCTTCGGGCTTCTGGTAATTATGTTAGGTTGATTTACTCTTTGATCGTAGCAAATATGTCATCGGGATTTGAAGCTGGAGAATACCCTTCTCGATGGAAGCCCTGCCCCACGGCTAAAAATCTGTGATTTTGGTTATTCGAAGGTAATTTATAAACAGTTAATAGGTTTACTTGTTATAGGGAGATTGTGTGTCAGCAAGATTTTATTTTTTCATTCAACTGTGTTTATTGACTGTGCTGTTTTCTGTTTTTTTAGTCATCCCTGCTTCATTCAAGGCCCAAATCAACTGTTGGAACTCCTGCTTACATAGCTCCGGAGGTTCTGTCTAGAAGAGAGTACGATGGGAAGGTTAGGCATCTCATGTTTCTCTGTTTCATTCCATTGGCCAATTTCTAGCTCCTTGGCTTTAAATTCTTCGTTTGTTGGTGTGTGTCGGTTTATCTTGCTTGTTTAATTTACTGTCTGCTCTTATTTACTGTCTGATGGCCATGAACCAACTGCCCCTGGTTAATGCCACCCTTCATTGAATTTCATTCGAATCACTTGTACCCTCATCCAGCCTTCGTTTTGTGTACATGCATTAAGAATTTACATTTGCTCACACTTTGTATTTTTATCGACATTGTTTGTTTTCATTCCAGTTGGCTGATGTATGGTCATGTGGTGTGACACTATATGTTATGCTGGTTGGAGCATACCCTTTTGAAGATCAAGAGGATCCAAAGAACTTCAGGAAAACCATCCAAGTAAACCTTTAAGATCTTTTGTGTCTTCCTTTCATTATATTTCCTTGCAACTATATATATTTCAAATTATACTAATGTATACTAGTCTACCACAGCGGATAATGGCTGTTCAATACAAGATCCCTGACTATGTTCATGTATCCCAAGACTGCAGGCATCTTCTCTCTCGTATTTTTGTTGCCAACTCATCAAGGGTAAGAGATCTCTTTCCAAAGTGAAGCCTACCTTGTGTACATCGTTTGTGGTGACACCCAACGCATAATACCTCCCAAGCTATGATATTTTTTCTTTCACTGTAATTGTTGATATGTGTTGCTTGTAGACAGGATTTGCCATATGATACTGTTCAACATATTACTTTTGAATTAGGACTTTTTTTTCCTAGTGAATGGTGAGAACTGTACATAAGGCTTAATTAATGCTATCTTCTAAATTTTTTTCTGTTTTGATTAATTTAATTAGAACGCTATTCAGCTATTGTCCCAGTGGTATAGTTACAGTTGAACTAAACGTCAATAATATCATGGTGCAGAGAATTACAATCAAAGAGATAAAGTCACACCCATGGTTTCTGAAGAATCTACCCCGAGAATTAACCGATGCTGCACAAACAGTATATTACCGCAAAGAGAACCCTACCTACTCTATTCAATCTATAGAGGATATTATGAAAATTGTTGAGGAGGCCAAGTCCCCTCCTCCAGCTACCCGTTCAATTGGAGGGTTCGGCTGGGGAGGTGATGATGATGAGGAAAAGGTCGAAGATTTGGAAGAGGAAGTAGAAGATGAAGAAGAAGATGAATATGATAAACAAGTGAAGGCTGCTCATGCAAGTGGTGAAGTGCGCCTGGCTTGACGTCCGTCCGATGGTTCAAACGGTAGGTATAGTTAGTATTCGAAAAAGTCCGATGGTTCAAACGGTAGGTATAGTTAGTATTCGAAAAAGGAAATGCGTCTTTGGTGGTTGTCATCGGTTCAGCAGCCTGAGATGTCGTTCTCAGCAAGTCTGTATATTTTAGCATTGTGCACTCCGGGGGTATTAAGCATTTTATCATAACATTGGGTATTGTAGGTTGCATGGAGATGCTTGAGAGTGTCATGCATTTTTGCTCTTTCATTCTGTATTTTGGTTTGGCATTGTAAGTTAAAAGTTTTATTGAATTGATGACGTTTTATTGTAATATCGTTTTAGTTTTTTAGAATACAATGATAGAAGGGATACCTCTGCCGCAATAAGGTGTTACTAAGGTGCTAAATGATCTACTACTTCAATTCCTGATTCAAAAATAGTTAATTTTGAGTCTAATTGTAAAACGGCAGGCGTAGAAATCTGCTTTGTTTACTTAAATCACATAATTACATGAAGAATATCAATTAAGCCCGAAATCAATGGACCGACCTGAACTCGATAGATTAAAATGCAAGTTGGGGTAAAAAAATCTCAACTCTAAAATATTTTTAACTGAATGTACTTAATCTGACGGGTTGGTGGACCGAACGGGCAGAACTCGGTGGATTGTGGGTTAGCCTATAGCTCCAGCATTATTTAGGGATATATATATATATATATAGGGGTGCATTAAAGTCACAAGTAATTCCTTAGATAGGAGATGATAATGAATCTGGACCATCAAATTATAAAATTAAAGGATACAATGCTTTTTTATCCTCAAAAAATTTGTTGCATTATCTGGGCAAAAAAGTTGCATTAACGGGTGGTTAAATTTGTCATTTTTCATATCAATTAAATCTACAAAATAGAAAAATCCCTAATTTTATGCTCCATTATCCCTACTTTTTAGAGATTTCGAATTTGAATAAAAAATTTCCTAAAGTAATTTTTTTGATCTTTTTTTCACACCCATTATATCTAGAAAAATGGGAAAATTATCAATTTTATGTACCACCATCCCCAATTTTTAGGAATTTTTAATTTTATAGAAATCAATGTTCGGAATATTGTTAGACCCCGCCACTGTAAACCAATTCATTATCATTGTCGATATGTTTTGGTGGATCAAAGCTATAGCAACTCAGTATCAAGTCAATTGTAAAAAGTCCTGTATAGGAATTAATACTTGAGTTGTAATAGATTTAGAAAAAGAAAAGATTAAGTTTGCTGAAGGAATCAGCAAACTCATTTAATTGCTGAAGACTGCTGAAGATCACAACAACCAGCAATGCGGAGGAAACAACGAGAATGCTGGAGAAGAATTTCTAGCAATCTGAGGAGACATTAAGTCAGTAGGCATCGATCAGCAATCAAAAATCAAGAGAAAGACAACAAACCGAATA
Source organism: Plectranthus barbatus (assembly GCA_026898455.1). NCBI lineage: Eukaryota > Viridiplantae > Streptophyta > Magnoliopsida > Lamiales > Lamiaceae > Plectranthus > Plectranthus barbatus. Next base: position 392,658 of record JAPKLW010000660.1, read on the forward strand.
TCAGACGGACTACAAGTTACGAGAAGAACCAACTAATCAAGAGGATGAAATAATCATCATGGAGAAAAAATGGTTCAGACCTACAAAAGATCCGTTCTGACAAATGACGGCTAGAGATAGATGCTACGCCAATCAGAGACAAAGGGACTTGAAGAGTCTTTGCACACTGCAGAAAAAGAAAGCATGCAGATAGGCGAGCATTCCCTTTCAGTCTAACGGACAAGATTCAAACGTCTGTTTGAATCTTCACCTATAAATATGTGTCGTCCTTAATTGATTCAAAGGTTCGCGGCTTCGTACATACAAGAGATAAAAAGGAGATCAAACTTATTCTCTCTAACACACGAACTCATCCGAGCACAGATCTTAATTGAAGCTTTTCATAAGCTTTCATAACAGAAGCTCGAAGACCTGCGAAGTTCATCTTCAAAAGGTATATTTGGGATTCTTTCTACTCCAGAAAGGATCTAGCAGTCACTATTGAGGTGCAAGAGTGATTTGTACGGGCTACGCCAACACAAGGAAAGGTTTTGGGAAGAACTATAAAATTCCCAGTAGTCGACATCCGAGGAGAAGGGAGGTTTGTTTTCACTCTAAGGAGAGACACCGTTTTGAAGATTGGAGATCGAGGTGCTTGAAGGTGCGCTCTGACCAGACAGAGGAGCTGCTCAACGTTAGAGATCAGGCTTGACCTTTTATTCATTCTTCTAGTGAATTTTCAGTCAAGAGGACTGGAGAGTGGACGTAGAACAATTGTTTGAACCACTACAAAAATCCTTGTGTTGTTTACTGCTTTGTTACAATTATTTTTGTTTACTAATTTAATCATTTGAAACTCAACACATCAAGTGTTGTAGTATAAACTGCAATCAATCTAACTATTACACGAGCCAAAATATTTAGAGAAACTGTTGCTATGTTGATAACTTAGCAAGATACGTGCAAGAAAAACATTAAGAACTTCCGCTGCACATATTATAACTCTGATCGGGGACCAACAAGTGGAAGCAAGGCGGCTTGCAGTAATGAGCTCGGGAAAAGACCAAGAAGGAGTAGATCTAGCAAAGGCGTTATTGGAGCAGTCTGAAGATAAATTGATCATTGTAAACTTGTAGTATTATACTTTGCGAAGTGTAACTCTTGTAAATCAATGATATCAATAATTTGCTCGCTTTGAGAACAATAGTCTGTTGTCTCAAACAAAATAATCGCCTAACTGACAATGCTAGATCATTACACTCCTTGTGTAAAGAAATCTATAAAAAAAACTATGATTTTCCATGTAAGATTTGAAGAAATGAAAAAGGAAAATCGAATGATAGGAATCTCTTAAAGGTCTTCCCAATCCCGTCTGAAGCAGAGTGCTTGAATGGAGTAAGGATGGATAAATTCAAGCAACCTACTCTCTGCTGACTGCTGAGTCCAAGCTCTCAGCGGATTGCCGACAAATACTGAGAATGAGCTCTCAGTAAAAGGACTCTTGATCTTGTAGAAGTTCTTTGAACATAAAGAGTCCAGAAGAACCGCTGAATCCAAGCTTTCAGCAGATGTCCGGTGTATACTGAGTCCAAGCTCTCAGTTGACTAATGACGATTGCAATTTCGGAATAGTAGACATACCGGAAAATAGCTTACTGAGTCCAAGCTCTCAGTAACGAAGACTCTTTCTTCTACTTGGATCAAAATTTTAGGAGAGTCTATTTTGTCTACTGAGTCCAAGCTCTCAGTAAGACCCCGAAGAGCTATACATAAGCTCTCAGCAAAGTTCGGGAGATAGCTAAAAAGATCATGAGAATGCTGAGTCCTAGTTCTCAGCAAGTTGTAAGCATCTACTGAACAAAGGACCACAAAGACATAATGCCGAGTCCAAGCTCTCAGCAGATCAGGTCCAGAACTGTCACTCACCTCAAAAGCAAAAGGAGAATGTTGAGTCCAAGCTCTTAGCAGGTTAGGTGACAAGTAACATTACTCATCAAAGATACAACCGTATGCTGAGTCCAAGCTCTCAGCAAAGGCCTTTCACATTGCTGAATGATTCAACAAAAATGTACTTGAGTGTTGACCAGCAATAAGGAGACTGTTGTTTCAAATATATCTCGAAAGGCGGGATTATCTAATGATGAAAAAACTGCAGAGGTTGCTTTCATTGCAAAGTAACTCCTACACAGGGCGACAACGAATGTCAAAAAGACATGTCAGGCACAACTACGGATCCGACGGAGAGGGAACATAAGGCAAACCGTCACCAACTACCCAACCGTAGATTTATCCATATCAGAAGAGAAGATCCAACTGCTCATAGTAAAAGCCGGTTACCGAGGGATCATATAAAAGAAAATTTAGTTTGGGAATTCTAACCCTAACACCTTCATACCTTCTGATTCAAAAAATTCTTCTGTGTCTTTGAAACTCTCAGAAGAACACATCAATGACGGAATCTTCCAACCGCACCAGTACACGTGCCGAATCATCCGGAAACACCAACATGCCCGAAGAACCAGAACAGTTCCAGCTAACCTTCACAGGCATCTACAGGTTGGAGGACAACGATGAGTTAATTCCGTACTACCGGCTAATCTCCATAAGCCACGAAAAAATATCTGGTGAACTTACCAATGGTCAGAAAAGGGCTGCTCAAGTAAAAAAAGACAAGATATTGTACGAGCCACTGTTCCGGAAGCACTGGTGTGAAGACCTCATAGGTAAACTCGACCGAGAAAACCTACTGACATACTTATTTTCAAAACCGAATAAATTTCGATCGCACATAGTTGCAGAATTCTTCGCACGAGCAATTGTTGATGAAGAAGAAAAATCCTTCGCCACAAGTGTTATGGGTATCAAAATCACTGTAAGTCCAGAAATCTTGGAGAAGACTTTCAGACTCCGCAAAGAGGGTGAAGATGTGGCCAACTAAAATCAACGATGAAGCAGAAATGAAGAGGAGATGGATGAGATGGAAGTCGGATTCATATAACGATGCATGGAAAGTAGCAGCACCTCTAAAGTTTATAGCAGAACCAATGAGGAGTTTAGCACAAGTAGTCATAAGGATGTTGGTGGGCGAAGTAGGCTCACTCTCTGAGTTATGTGCTAAAAAGTTTGCTGTTATGATGGCCATTGAAGATCAAGTGCGTGGAAATTGGGCAAACTTCGTCTACACCAAATGGCTAGCACATGTCTACAAGAATAAGAATGTGAAGAAGGATCACACATTCTCACAAGATGTGGGCTTTGGATTGAAGATAAGCCACTTTCTGGAAGGGATTGTAGCAGAAGGAAAACGCTGCCGAGGTGAAGACTTGATCTACTCCGACTACATACCGCCAACCCGAAAGCAACAACCACTAAAGAATATCAAGGAACCATTGATACCGAAAGGAAAGAGCAACATCTACCCTAACGAGGCATGCTCAGATGAAGAGGAACCATACTAAGGGAATATGGTCTTATCTACTGCTGCTCCGCTTACTGCCGAGGAACTTGAAGAACAACGACGCAAAGCAGAACAAGATACTCTGCTCACTGAACTCGACTGTTTGATTGATACTTCATCCAAGAAACTGGTCAACCCTCGAATTTAACCAGATTGAAGAGGAGGCGATCACAGAGGAGTCCTCAACAAAAGAAAGGGAAACCAACCAATAGTGATGAGAACGTCAAGAAGAAGGGCAAGCAAAGAGGACCTTCAGGTAACACTCTTCAAATCAATGTGCCTGAGATAGATATTACTCTACAATCTTCAGATGTCGTCAAGGACACGACGTCAGACTCCACAGACGTTAGTGAAAAAGATGGCTTGAATTTTTCGATGAGGAAGAATCTCGGAAGAAAAGGCGACAAAGGAATGTGCTCCAGAGAACACAAGAAGAAAGAGACTATGCAAAGTTTCAACTTGAGATGACACTTGAAGAAAGGGATTCAAGATATGCAGAAGTCATGGCTAGTTATACCGAGAGGAATGCCAGGATTCAAGCTGGAGAACAAACAGGTCTCATTACTTAAAAGGATGTTGAGAAAATGCAAGCCAACAAAGGAAAAAAGCAAGGTCACGTTCTCTGAAGATGTGGAAACAATTGCTGATCTTGAGCGACGACAACTAAAAGAAGCCCTAAAGGAATCAAAGAGATTGTCAACTTCCGGACAAGGAGGAAGGAGTTGTGAAACAATACCTTTTCAGCCCGCCACCGATCTAGGGGGAAGCGTAAGCGCTGAAAAGACTTTCGAACGAAATGCCCTGCAGGCTGTTGAGACAGAAGATAACAGTCCTGTCATTGAAAAGGAAAGTGAACAAGCTCAATTGGCTACGCAAGGAGAAAGCTGATTTATGACAATCATGGCAGAAGCTGATCTGGAAACAACAAACCAGATCCCAGCCATCGACTCAGGAAACCAGGAAGCAGAACCGAGGAATACAGATTTAGAGACAGTCATGCCAGAAAATGCCGAGTAGACTATCATAATTGCTGACGGAGGAATTGCTATGGAACCTACTGCTGACGCAAATACCTCACTAGATGGTGAGACAAGAGCACAACTACAAGCAGAGCTCACAGCCAGTGTGCGAGCTCGGAATGAGCAATATCTACGACAATTAGGTATTGAACCTTCTATCGTTCCAGGATGGAATACAGAAGCAAACACCACAAAAGTGCTCGAAAGAACCATGGAATCTGGCAACGACGCTTTCCAGTTCCAAGCTCTCCCGAAGTTTCAGGTATATCCTTCAGTGATATTCCCAGCTCTGTTGATGAAGAAGATGCAGGGACTGTCATAGATGGAGAATCCATATTCAGAGAAGAAACCCTTCAAGTGCCCATGGAAGGACCACCCGCCAGAAACTTCAAAGCAAAATGGATTGCAAAATGGTGTCCTCCTATCATAATAAGGGATGAGAAGAATGAGGATCTCATATCCTGGGCACGAGTCATCAGTATCTTCATAGAGACTCAAGCTGCTGCCAAAGTTAATGACTCATATCCTGCTGAACTTCAAGGAGAAACGTCCGATCAAGAATGGTTGAGAACCGAGTTCAAGTGATGGCGATTCTTTGACTATGCCACTCATGAATTACATTATGAGGATCGCTCAATCATGATGGCAATGATGGGTGTTAACTACTGGAGAAGTGAAGAAAAATGGGCTGACGATTGGATGGACCAGACATCCAAGAGAGAGTATACGGAGAAGCAAGTTGCTGCGAGGTTACAGAAGATCAAGGCTCACAGAGTAGCCACCGGCGATCGATCTTTGCCACCCTTCGAATATGCCATAGAAGACTCTCCACCATTCACTCAGAATTTCAAATCTCCTGCCATCAGACGACAAATGGCCGCTGCTGAAGAACTAAGGAAGAAGCTAGCAATAGAGCAAGCTGAAAGAAAGAAAGAGGAGAAAAGGTTGAAGATGTTGGAATTTAAGGAGAAAGTTTTGAATCAACTTGCCAACAAGCCCTTCAGAGTACACGACTCAAGGTCGTTCGAACAACATCCTACTGCAGAAGAAGAAGGAAGGGAAACCGCTCACTCTGAAATGGCCCAGGCTGATAAACCATCCACTTCAACCACAAGATTGGACACCACAGCTCTCATGTCTACCAACGAAAATCAAATTGTACCTACTGAAGACTCTACAATCATAGCAATTGAGCCAATGAACATCAGCACCTATCAGAGAGATCTCCAGCACTATATTCATACCATGGTGGGACAGAGTATCGGAGAGCAAATGATTCCAATCATGAACAAACACATTGCTACCCAAGTATCTGAGGCCAAAGACGAGATTCTTGCTATCCAACTAGATATTTCCGAAACCTTCTCCACTGGAATTTTTGTTGCGATCAAAGAGGGGGAAGAGAAGAGGTTAGCTGAAGAAGCAGAAAGGAGAATGGAGCAAGAAGAAAGAATTCGTCTACTGGAAGCAAGAAGATTACAAGAAGAAGAGCTAAGGAGATAACGTGAAGAGGAAGAGAGAGATGAACAAAGAAGGATTGAAGAGAAAGAAAGAATCAGAAGACAAGAGCGAGAAGCTCTCATGGGCAACTTCATGAAGAAGAAAACAGAGACTCTCAGTAAAATGAAGAAGCCTACCACAGGTTCCTCAAGTGCCAAGAATGCTACTGATTCAGACTCTTCAACAACTAAGAAGTAATATCTCTCCAAGCTCTACATCTCCTAGCTACTTGAACAATCTTTACAATTTGGGATATGTGACTGTACTAAAAAACATGATTAGCAATAAAAAATCCCAGGTTGAAGACAACATCTCATTGTCCAATGCTGATCCAAGTGAATTAGCTGAAATTACACACTTGGTGTAATCAGCGAACTGCATGGAATGTGATGTGTTGGATATGTTCCAGTGATTGCTTGATGATATTGTGCGTATTTGCTTGGTACTTATGTGACAATGTGACATTGAAGCTATTTACCTAATTGACATGTTTAATCGAACAATAACCCTGATATGATAAAGGGAAATGATTAGGAACAATACTGAGTCTACGGGAGTTGAGACACTGAGAATAGAATTGATAGGAAACTTTTGTGTAATCTCAGTAATAAACTTTCCCATGATCAATCAAGAATTAAATTTTTAGATAGTGGCTTTGATCGCACCAAAAAGGGGGAAATTGTTAGGAATATTGTTAGACCCCGCCACTGTAAACTAATTCATTATCATTGTCGATATGTTTCGGTGGATCAAAGCTATAACAACTCAGTATCGAGTCAATTGTAAAAAGTCCTGTATAGGAATTAATACTCGAGTTGTAATAGACTTAGAAAAAAAAAGATTAAGTTTGCTGAAGGAATCAGCAAACACATTTAATTGCTGAAGACTGCTGAAGATCACAACGACCAACAATGCGGAGGAAACAATGAGAATGTTGGAGAAGAAGTTCTAGCAATCTGAGGAGACATCCGACGCACAATAATAAGTCAGCAGACATTGATCAGCAATCAGAAATCAAGAGAAAGACAACAAGCTGAATATCAGACGGACAAAATGTTACGAGAAGAACCAACCAATCAAGAGGATGGAATAATTATCATGGATAAAAAGTGGTTAAGACCTACAAAAGATCCGTTCTGACAAATGACGGCTAGAGATAGATGCTACGCGAATCAGAGACAAAGGGACTTGAAGAGTCTATGCACACTGCAGAAAAAGGAAGCATGCAGTTAGGCGAGCATTCCCTTTGAGTCTAACGGACAAGATTCAAACGGTTGTTTGAATCTTCACATATGAATAGGTGTCGTCCTTAATTGATTCAAAGGTTTGTGACTTCGTACATACAAGAGATAAAAAAGAGATCAAACTTATTCTCTCTAAAACGCGAACTCATCCGAGCACAAATCTTAATTGAAGCTTTTCATAAGCTTTCATAACAGAAGCTCGAAGACCTGCGAAGTTCATCTTCAAAAGGTATATTTGGGATTCTTTCTACTCTAGAAAGGATCTAGCAGTCACTATTGCGGTGCAAGAGTGATTCGTACGGGCTACGCCAACACAAGGAAAGGTTCCGGGAAGAACTATAAAACTCCCAGTAGTGAGAAGTGAGGTTTGTCCTCACTCTAAGGAGCGACACGATTTTGAAGATTGGAGATCGAGGTGCTTGAAGGTGCGCGCTGACCAGACGGAGGAGCTGCTCAACATTAGTGATCAGGCCTGACCTTGTACTCATTCTTCTAGTGAATTTTCAGTCAAGAGGACTGGAGAGTGTACGTAGAACAATTGTTCGAACCACTATGAAAATCCTTGTGTTGTTTTAGTGCTTTGTTACAATTATTTGTGTTTACTGATTTAATCATTTGAAACTCAACACATCAAGTGTTGTATTATAAACTGCAATCAATCTAACCATAACACGAGCTAAAATATTTAGAGAAATAATTGCTAAGTCGAGACCTTAGAAAGATACGTGCAAGAAAAACATTAAGAACATCCGCTGTATATATTATAACTCTGATCGGGGACCAACAATCATGTTAGCAAAGTACAATTGCATTATCTTTTAGAAAGTTTAAATTTTACAGCATAAATTTTCCAAAATTATTTTTTTACACCAATTTATATTTAGAAAAATAGGAAAATCCCAAGATTCACGCACCATAATCCCAAATTTCTAGGGAATTCGAATTTTAAAATAAATCTTAGTCCACCAATTATAAAAATTAATTATTTTGCCTCTAGTCTCGTAAAAATCAAATTAACAAGATGCAATTGCATTCTATTTTATATCGGATTGCATTATCGATAATATTTAAAAATAATCATTCCATTTAAGATACTGCAATTTTATACACTTAGATAATCCATATTTACATACTTCTATAATGCAACTTACATTTGAAAAATAAAGAACTTTGCTTTAAAAATGTTAATGAATCCATGAAAATACTAAAACTGTGCACATATATAATCCTTGAAAAAGCCAATTCAGTTACGCTAATGCTTACATCTTGTTGCTAAAAAAATAATTACATCTTGGCCTTAATGGATGAGCACGACATTGCACCCTACACCATCAAATCTGTCAACGATCCTCGCATATTGAACAAGAAAATGTATTGCGGCCACCAGTATATGAGAAAAAACGAAGAGGGAGGAAACTCAACCAAGCGTTGTAGTCGATACACTATCCAGTGCCATCGTCGACAAGTTGAAAATCCTTTCAAATCGTGTATTGTTGTTTGAATGAATTGCTTCTCTAAAAAATTGCAAAAGATTTGATGGATGATTTTGATTGTCAATCGTATGAGATAATTTAGGAGATGATTATGGAAATAAATTAATTGGACTCTATAATTACTATTAAACCCTTTAGGAAATTAAAATTTTACTAAATAAATTAATAAAATAAAGTGAAATAAAAAACCTGGACCACACATTTTATGAAATAAAAGGACAAGATTCATTCTTATCTTGCATCTAATGGGTACTTGTGATATGATTACACCTCTATATATATATATATATATATATATATATATATATAGAGAGAGAGAGAGAGAGAGAGAGAGGACCATGTAAGAAAGCTCTTAACGTGAGAAAGTGAGAAAGATGATTGATTGTATTCATGAGGTTACTTGATTGTGTTCAGGTCGTTGTTTGATTGCAATGTTGCTTGGTTGTGTTTTAGATGTTGCTTGATTACTTTGTTGCTTGATTGTTTGAATATCAACCATTGATTTTTTTTTAGATTTAACGGACATAATTCATTCTTTTTTCTCATATATATATATATATATATATATATATATATATATATATGCATTCAAGGCCTAACATATGTCCATGAATGAACAGAGACCAAAATCCAGCCCTTGATTTCGAAAATAGACGTCCCTGATATTTTATTATCATTTATCATTGTCGATAGCTTCTTCTATCATTAAAAGGGCAAATTAGTCCTAAACTGAAAAAAATTGAAATGAAATTAAATCTGCATGCTGAGTTTTTGGATTTAGTTAGCAAATCAAATTCCCACGATTTTTTTTCATTATTATCGTATAAATTGGAAAGAAAAATAAGATCATGTTGCATATTTTTGGGGTGCGGTTACAAAAAAAAATACACTACGATTTATTCCATAATCTTAAGTTAATCGATCTCAATGTTTATGGCTTTGTGTGTCATTGGAAGGTAATTTTGTCAAAAGGTGAAATAAGATTTTCCGGCTGATTTATCGGATATGGTATTAACTTCCACTAATCTATTATCGTTAAATACATAAACAACTTTAATTATTCGTACAATGATATTGAATAAAGATAACAATGATATTAGAGGTGAATTAAAAAACAATTAAGATTAAACCGACAAATTTTGATAAAATGATATTGAATACAAGTAACAATGATAATATCAACAACGTACAATGCTAAATATTGACTGAGTTCACACGATGTAAAAAATAAATAAACAATTAACAATCCATTAAACGAGAATTCGAACAATGAAACATTTATTCAAAAATAATGACACACATTTAAAATAACAATGATAATCACATACGGCAATAAAATAATGAAAAAACACTTTAAACCTAAGGATATAAACAACAAAAGATTAAAAAACAATACAAAGATTCAAAAATCAATCGATAAAATTATTAATACATGTTCAAAGATGATGGATAACACGAAAATCCTAACAAACCAAATTAAGAAAAGAGGCAAAATGATGATCTGGTATTCTTGCTCCGGGCACACAAAGACAAGTTTATGGGCGATCGGGGTCTCCCTCTTCAGCAGCTTCCATGGCACCTTATGATGGCAACGGTGCATCTGATGATTCTGATCTCGCTGGAACCCTTGGTTACAGATCTCGCATACGTACCGATCCGAATCCAAGAGGGTTTTGGGTGATAGGGACACCACTTTTGCATCTGGATCTAACCCACCACAAAAAATCAAGAAAATAACAAATTTGAATTAACCCTGTAGATGGTGGCATTTTCTGAGGAGGAGAAGGGGTCGGAGGAGGGAGAGGGGTTGTTAGCGTCGCTCAATATCTAGAGAGGGAGGGAGGAGGGAGGGATTAATAACAAATAAATAAAAGATATGGTGAAAAATAAAGATTGCATCAATCTAGGAAGTTATCAACAACAATAAATCTACTAAATATTATATATTGTATAATACCAATAACACCCTTAATGCAATTAAAAATTAGAAAGAAAAATACACGTGACATTAAAATAGTGCGTCGGATCAAATTGATGAATGCTGGATATATGGTAATTGTTCATTCAGGATATATAGTTCAGAAATGAACGCATATATATATATATATATATATATATATATATATATAGGGATGTGATCCAGTGAGAACTGCTCTTACCATAAGAAATAAGAACCATTTTCGGCCGTAGATCTCGCTAAATCAACAATCCAGATTTAATAAAAAAAACGCGGGCATTTTTTCCCCAAAAACCTGCATTATAGGGCAATTTAGTCTTTTAGCCTATAATTAAAATTCGCCCTTGAATAACCTTCTTAATACACATACAACTTACATGCATTATAGAGTTCACAAACAATCATTATATAGAGAAGATACTATCATTATATATTATCCCTCTAATTTCACACGAATAC
>JAPKLW010000661.1:0-16785 GCA_026898455.1 Plectranthus barbatus
AGGTGCACCCACATCTACATGTTCCCTTTCCCTTGGAATCGCATTCTCGTTTTCAATTTCTTGAAGAACGATATCACTCCTTGACTTGTGATTCCTCACATACTCGTCTTCCAAGAATCTAGCATTGGTGCTAACAACGACTCTCTGACTCTCAGGACAGAAAAAGTAACCACCTTTCGTTGTCCTGGGATACCCTGTAAACAACATTACCTTTGACCTGTTTTCTAACTTATCAGGTTCTTTCGACAGTAAGTGTGCTGGACAGCCCCATACTCTAAACTTGCACAAACTTGGTTTGCGACCAAGGAAGAGCTCAGAAGGCGTCTTAGGAACTTATTTAGAAGGCACCACATTTAACACGTAAGCTGTTGTTTCCAATGCGTAGCCCCAAAACGAAATCGGTAAGTTTGTATAACTCATCATTGATCTTACCATCTCTAGAAGAGTCCTATTTCTTCTTTCTGCTACACCAATTTGCTGGGGATTACCAGGTGCAGTCCACTGGGATGTAATCCCGTTATCTAACAAATACTGCAGGAATTCGTTACCGAGGTATTCGCCACCGGGGTCAGATCGCAGTGACTTGATAATTTTCCCGACCTTCTTTTCTACCTCAGCCTTGAACTCTTTGAATTTCACAAAGCATTCAGACTTGTAGCGAAGCAGGTAAACGTATTCGTACCTTGAGTAATCGTCAATGAAAGCGACAAAGTACTCGTACCCTCCACGAGCCTGCGTGGACATCGGTGAATCCGCTTCAAGCTGATGTGACCCAGTCTCAAGTGCCAGAGATATATAAGATCCTCATTAGAAGAAGTTTGTTTTCTCTTTCTAGGATTATCAATTACAGATGAATTACATGCAATATTAAGGACACATTTGATCGAAGTAACATAAAGAGTGTAAATCAACATCCTATAATGGATAACATTGTTATTACCAATGACTGAAATCATAAATAACAAATATCCATGAAAAGTTGATAAATTTTGTCCTGCCGATAAACCACGGCCCACAAACCAAAACTCTTTAAACGTACTTAGTTTATCAAAACATAAAGAAAAGAAAACTCCATGAAGCTCCGTCATAAAACGTTGCCATCATCCAGTTTGGTATCTTCTTGCCATCACTCACCAGCCTTGTCGGCATGGTCCCCTGCAAAGTACAACAACATGATCAACAAGTCAGCGCTTACAGCTCTTGGAAGAGCAACGCTACACTCTAATCATGCTTCAGTTATACATGCAAATGGCATACCCTGTCTAGCCTTGCGGGCCTGATAATCTTTCCTCCAATGTCCTTGCTTACCAAACCTGAAAACACTTGTCCCTCAAAGTTTCTGCCATAGGCTTATTAAGAGCTCCCACGTCCTTTGCAGTTACCTTTCCAGCGTTCTTCTTAATCGCTATTTTTGGCTTTATACCTTTCGATACAGTAGAGTGATTACCAGAAGTAGCTAAGGAAACCTTCTAATGATTCATCACCGATTCCGCTGCCATCAAGTCATTGAGCAACTGGTTAAGAGTATACTCCTTCTTGTTCATGACAACAATCAGTTTGAAACTCTCAAAGGATTTGGGTAGAGAGTTCAGTATGATATCGACCTTAGCCTCAGCGTCGATACCTCCACTGTGCACAGTTAGCTCATCCATGAGGTGAGTCATGGAAAATACGTGCTCTCTCACTCGTTGTAATAATCTATTTCCTCTTGCGAGGATTCAGTAGTGGGCATTTATAAGACAAAGTACTTGTAGAACGAACATGTGTTCTTCTGCAATCAGGATGTATTCAAAGTTGCGTTTCCATTCCAGGAAGTTTGGACCAGTTAGAGAATTTTGTGCGAGAATATTGATGACATTAGACATAGACAAATTTGAAACAATAAAGAATCTTAAATAAGAACATACATGTAGAAATTCAAAAACAAATGCATTGAAAACCTTTTAATAAATTAAATACAAATGTTTTAAACTAATTGCCCAAGAGTTCCCACCGCAAGCTACACTCGTAGACAATTACGATGTTACTCTCAACCAGAACTGCGGGTTTTAAGCCCCAATCCATTTATTTTCACTACCATGTCAGGATGCTTTTGACACTAGAAATTAATAACTAGTGAAAACCTTAGACCAAGCCATCTCTCAAGAACAGGGATGCAATTCTTGCATTACATTCTAAGATGCTTCTAAGCTATTAACCACAAATTTAACTCTGGCCAAAAGAGACAGTTTAGCATGACACGTAACTATACCGCACAACCCTTAAAGCTTTTGTTATCTATAATTTAAATCAATCCTAGAATACTTAAGAAAGAGATCTACGCAAGCACACTCGTAGACGTTTACGCAAAACCCTCCCACTATTCACATGATTTAAATTGTTTGTCTAGAAATTCCAACAACCGTACCCATGCATCTCTAGGAACTAGCAAGATACATGTGAGGATTATATATTGAAAGCATATATGATTAAGTGTTTTGTGCACTGGTCTTCATATATGTGTTGCTACAACAATGCTTGCTGTCTGATGAAACAAACATACAACGAACCATAATATCCTATTATCTCGCCTATAGGGATGATCATATGGTGTGTAGGAGATCACATAGGATCATACGAATCGTTTGACTTAGCGAGATATAAACAGTATCACCGCTGAGACATTCCCTAGATAGGTTGTTGGTCTAAGCTGCGGCACATCGGTTCACAAGTGGGCTTATCCTAGCTACTTGATGTGTCGGTACATGGTTATGTATTGATGGGATCAACAGTGGGATGTGCCATTCTCATTGACATACGAATGAGCCAGATCCCTAACATACTTCCTATGATCTTAAACTTAACTGAAGGATAAGGAGCACACACAGATTGACCCCACTTTGATTTACCATGGTGGCGAGTCTTACATGTACTCTAATAGTCGTATTTTGGGTGTTGGCAATTTGTGTGTGGCCTGCTTAGGCTGGACGTTTAGGTAAGCATATCCGTTTCAGGATGGTGACATTCCCTGAGGAGCTCACAAGGTTTATTATGCTAAACCCTTTAGGTTGAATTATTTAATTCAGGCATAAGTGAAAAGGAGTGAGTGGTATTACTCAGGAAATAAGAGATGAATTAATTATGGCTGATTGTCATAAGCCAAATTAATTAATAAATGTCTAAAACTATAAATATGTGGATCATGTTAGTTTGGTGCAACCCGTTCCTAATAACGTGGTAATAAAGGGGCGTGTCAACATTGTTACCATGGTGAAGGTTAAAACAATGTTTTATTAATTAATTATGTTCTGAGTTGAACAAGGAAGGATTAATTAATAAAGAGGGCCCACTTTATTATTTGCATCTGGTCCCTGGTCTGGCCCATGAACTGCTCAAGCCCATTAGGGTTAGGGTTTCTCAAAACCCTAACACTATATATAGGCCTTCTCTCTAACAGATCAGTAGTGGTTTTTCAGTATATTGAAAATTGAGGGAGAGACGGCGGCGGCTAATCTTTGGGAGGAACTGATCGATTCCTCCAGATCTCGGATCCAACTTGGTACGTAATCCTCACCAGATTTCCAAGGAGCAAGGGAACAGATCAGAAGATCAGATCTGTAGGAAAAACAATCCATCGCTGACGTTCTATCTCAGGTCTAAGGTTACTTCATCGTTTTATTCTCCGATCTAGATCTGTAGATCAAACGGTGAAGATCAGGTATTCCCTAAATTCCATCCTCTGCAATTAATTTTGTAAGAGCATGCATAGGTTCGCATGGTTTATTTAATTGAAATTTGTTCCTGGTATCCTAAGAACGAACCTTGGCCAAAATTTAATCAATGGCAACTCATGTTAGCATGACACGCAACCATACCGCACAGCCCTTAAAGCTTTTGTTATCTATAATTTTAATCAATCCTAGAATACTTATGAAAGAGATCTACGCAAGCTACACTCGTAGACGTTTACGCAAAACCCTCCCACTATTCACATGATTTAAATTGTTTGTCTAGAAATCCCAACAACCGTACCCATGCACCTCTAGGAACTAGCAAGCTACACCCACAGACGTTTACTAGAACGAGAGATACACTTACAGCCTAGGACCGCTTTGTGGAGGTCTATTGATTTTAATCAAAAAATCAGATTAGAATTTTTTTTAAAGGTTTCTTATATGCGCACTTATAATTTCTTGGTTATTATATTTTCCAAATTTTTGCATGTAATTAAACAAGCCCAAAAATTCCCAAAATATAATCCAACAAAAAAAAAATTAATCACATAAGCATGCTTGGAAAAATTGTAAATAATAAAAGCAGTAAATCATGCTTTTCCTATTATCTACACATGCTTAATTGCACACATAATAAATCACATATCATACGAAGACAATTAAGGCAAAAAAAAATTCCTCGTGGCCCCACAAAATAGGAAAAATAAAATCCTATCTATTTCAATTTGAATTTGAATTTAGTTGGATAAATTCAAATCTTCTAGGGCCTCCAAATCTTCATCCACCAAATCTTTTGGGATTTAGGGTTTTGAGATTTGATGATTGGCCCCAAACCCTAATTCAAACCTAGGGTTTACACAGAATTGCACCAACCACCAAAACACGAACCCCCGCCGCAGGGACAGCAGTCGCCGCCGATCGCCACCCGCCGCCAGCAGGCTGCGCGCGCGCACGCAGCGCGTTTTGCGCCCGCGCCACCGCACGCTGTTGCGGCTGCCCACCATGTCGCCGGCCCCAGCCCCGCCCGCACGCGCTGCTCGCGCCGCTGGCCGCGCCCTCCACTGGTCTGCCGTCGCCGTCATGCCGCCACACGCGCGCGGCCCTGTGCCGCCGCCGTGCGTTGCCCTTCGTCGACTCCATCTTCGTTCTTCGTCCTCGACCAGTCCAAATTACAGATTCGAAATAAAAATTACAAAATCTTTCTATTACAATTTTTAAACAAATCTACACTAATCACGGATTTTCTCGTGATTTTACAAAATAGATTTAACCTTACACGGATAAACCACCGCGGGCTGAATCAAACGGGTTGCCACGAGGAACAAAAACCATCCACGACATACAATAAAATTCATACATGCATATTTAAATTTATTAAATACAATAGAGCCATAACTCAGAAACCTGTCTCTGATACCAATTGTAGGGATTTTTAGTGAACCGAATCACAAAAACCCAAGTGAACCAGATCAATTAATGGATATTGCATATAATTATAATTCACAATAATAGCCTAGCATGCTCCTATGAATTTAATGCAATTCGTGGATTATCGAGTTTACTTGAACTCCGTAGATTCTGTACCGATCTTTTGCGTTTGAATTCCAAACATGAACCAACCACGCGATTCGATTAAATCTGTGGAATATGAAATTAGAACACTAATTTCAAGATTTAATCAAATATAAAATCAAGAAAAACAAAGATCCTGTTGTTCTCCAGATCTGTATCCCAATGATGTTCAGATCTGCTACTGGTGAGGATTCCACAAATATGTGACGTAGGCTAGAGGCGAAAAATTCCTTTTCCTCCCTCTACAGGTTCGCCGCCCAGATCTCTCTCTCCCTAGGGTTTGGACTGATTTTTAATTATGATCAAGGTGGCTAGGGTTTCAGAGAGAGAGAGGTCTATTTATAGACCTAGGGTTTTATCCCTAATGGGCTACTGGGCTCCATTCAGCATATAATACTTGGGCCAGACCTGGGACCTAATGCAAATAATAAAGTGGGCCTATAAATTAATTAATTCCCATGTCCATAACCCAAAACACAATTATTAATTAATATTAATTCTTTTTCACCATAAAATTAATACTGACCTACCCCTTTATTACCACGTTATGAGAACGGGTTGTATTAATTGAGAATCCCCATATTTAAGGTTAACGGACATTCATTAATTAATCGGAGCTTCTGACAAGATCTATCTACAATTAATTAATATCTTATTATTCCTGAGTAGTACCACTCAATCCTTATCACTCGTGCCTGAACTTAATCAGCCTGCAGGACTTTGGCACGATGAATGTCATTGAGCTCCTCAGAGAATGTCCCCATCCTATTATTCGGATATGGTTACCCAAACCCAGTCTCAGGCAGTACTACACGAACTGCTGTTACAAAGATGCAGATATATGAGCACGTTACTCAGGCTCTCCACCATGGCAAGTCAAAGCAACAGTCAACCCATGCAAACCCCTGAACCTTCGTTAGAGTTTGGACTCAATCAATATCGAGATCTTGTATTCGCTGATGTCAAACAGTCGAATACATCTCACTGCGGTCCATCAATACACCACCCTTGCATACCAGCATGTCAAGTAACCAAGGCAGACTACTTATTCCGATAATGCCATAGCCATCCGGACAGACGTATCCTCATACGCTGTCTCGGTTGTGATTAACTTTGTCTCACTAGGTCAAGTGATCATACTGTCTTCTGCGATCTACTACACGCCGTATGGTCGTCCCTATCGGTGAGACAAGAGGACATCATTGTTACATACATGTAAGATTGTTTAACAGATATGAGAAATAAACCATTGTATACTCATAATAATAAATGCTTTCAGTATATAAAACCCATCACTTGCTATTCACGGTCACGCCTTGCCTTACGATAATCCTTGGCCCAATGTCCGGCAATACCACAATAATGGCAATTCCCTCTTTTTCGTGGGTTGGTAACTGTCCAGCTAGAGGAGGGGTGTACTTTTTCATTTGCTGAAAATTTTCCCTTTCTAGTAGCCTTGCCTCTTCCACCAAACGATTTCTGTCCACGATCACTTTGGTGTTGTCGAGCTCGCAACTCTTCCTCTATGAGAAGTAGCCTATCAGTAGCAGGTGTGGATTTTTCCATCTCGCCATATTCTTCAATAACCAGCAGCCGCCCGGTTAGTTCTTCTATAGATAGTGTTTTGAGATCTACTAGCGACTTGATTACTTTAGCAATCTGCTTGTATTGGCGTGGTACACTCCGAAGGAATTTGAGCACCGCATTGTGCTCAGTTACTAGATCTCCCAATTTCTCAAGATCATTAACTATCGCAGTAAGTCTACTGCCGAAAGACTCCACTCCTTCACATCCTCTGAATGCGAGAGTCTCAAACTCCAACCTCCATGTTTGTGCTTTGGCTTCCTTGACTCGCTCGCCTCCTACCCGCATAGTTTTAAGGGTATCCCACGCTTTCTTGGTCGTCTCTTTGACACCAATGTAGCGAATTAGCTTTGTCGACATTGCTCGAAGTAGCATCGACATTGCATGCCTATCCAATCGCACGTTTCCAGGACCATCTTCAACCACATCCACAAGCCTTGCACTTGTAGATTCACTTTCATTAAGATTGCCCATTCTCCATAGTTTGTATGTGAGAGAAGGGGAAAATACCCAGATGCATTTTCGATTTCTCTTTCCGCTTGTACATCAACTAGCTCTCTTGCCATCGTTGTGCTGTACTTGCGAGAATATGAATTTGTGAAGTCATAATGTTTCATTGAAGAACCGTATACTTATACAGAAAAATAAAAGATAAACAAGGCAATGGAAATCAATTATCTAGACAAGAATAAAATCTATCCTAGGAGGATTACTACTTGATTTTTATTCACTAACAAAGTACTCATAAAAGGGAAATATAATCAACTGAATATGGGAGGATATTCATTAGTTATTTCATGCGAGATTATCCAACAGGGATGCCCAATGTACAATAACTAGAAAAGCTTAAATTAATTATTAAATAAATATACCTTTTAAGTTGCTAGAATTTTGTATTCTTCAAGTGTTTTGGTGCTAAAAAAAAAACCTTAGAGCATCTTCCACTGTACAGATTGGCTCTGGACATATATTAAGGTGAAACAGGAGAAGCTTTGTTACTTGCTAACTTATCAGATTAGTGACGTGAATATAAATCGAAATGAGTCAAATTCCACTTAAGACACTAACTCAGCACCCAAGGAGCAATTTATTGTTCCTAAAAAAAGAGTGAGAACTCAATTAAAATGCATGGAATATTTCATGTAGTTGAAATTCAAGAAGCACTGGCTATGTTTACATTTTAAGAGCAAAGCTGTTATTTGGAATGGTTGTGTAACTATTTACCTACAAACCGTGAGTTATGTAGGCACATTGAAAATATTTTTCTCCATTAATATTCTCCTTAGGTTTTAATGTTTCCATAATCGGGTTCAGAGTCTCAAACAATATTCGTTGTACTGATGTTCATCAAGCCTAACAATTGTTAAAAGTAGCGTTTTGGGTTGGATTATTAGAAGATAGGTGAGACTTCACCTCTGAAATTTGAAAAATTAGGTAAAATGTATATAATAGGACATAATCACTGAGTTCAGAATTTGATATATTTTTCATGTAATGAGGAAGCAAGAAATGGAAATAAACCTCTCTCCGATGAAGACGGACGACCGGTACTAAGCGGATTAGATAGTGTAGGGTGGATTGATCATTACTAGGAGAATTAAAGTTGGTTTACAACATTCTATCATACTTGTTGGTTCATTGCAAAGTTCATATCAATATTCTCTTCCTCTCATTTGTGAATTCTATCTAATTTTGATATTCAAACATTGTTTGTGAGTTTGTTTAGAATCATTGAATGAATTGTTGTCTCTACCGTGGTGATTGAAGCATTTAGTTTCTTAGTGATTGTAAGTTAGATAGATTTAACTTCTTTGCCTAGATAAAAACTGTTCAATGATTGAATTAACTTGGATATAAGCAAGACACAAAAGAAACCGGTACACTAAGTAGGCAAAATAAGAAGAACTTGGATCTGACAATTTTATTGTTGACTCGCTAGGGATTTGGTTGATTTAATTAATCGAATTTTTAGCGTATCAAGTTTTGGCGCCATTGCCAGGGACTTCAAGTAGTAGGTTACTAGATATTGGTGAAATTGTGTGGTTTCTAGTTTAAGTGTTTGTGAATTTTTTGTTTAGGTTTATAATTGAAGTTTGTGGACTTTTGTAGGTTATGCATGATTACATGGTCCAAAGCTTGACCAATTGAGGATCAAAGTGGAATGGAAGTCATTGAAGAAGAGATGGAGAACAAACCAAGAGTGATCTCAAAGATATTGGATGAATTGGAAAGACAAGTGAAGGAGATGAAAGCACATCTCTATGTAAGACAAAGACCGCGAAGGACACTCGGAAGTGTATTCGAGAAGACGTCGGAAGGTGAATACCAATGTCCGGAAAATGTAAGAGAGTACCAAACGGTAAAGTCCATGAAGGAAATTAGTTGTGGAGGGGCCAATTAGATCTAATGCAAGAACAACATAATGTGTTGATGAGGACAAGTCAAAAGAGTGAGGCGGTGAAGGAAAGAAGGTTTGAGAAGAATGATGGGATACTTGAAGAGAATCCAATGCAAGTATAGACCATTTCCAAGCAAATGAGTGAAACAAATCAAGAGGAGAAAGTTTTAAGGGTCCCGAAAATAATCCCAAAGATGAGTTGCAATGTGATTAAGAAGATACGGGGGTAAAGAGGATAGATGAAGTAAAAAAAAAAGAGATAGTGGTATTGCAAGAGGAAGAACCACAAAAGAAAGGTGATGATCTACTTGAAGGAGATGAGACAAATGAAGGAACCAAGGAAGATGTGAAGAAGGGCGATAGTGTGATTAATTCAAAAAGTATCGGCCTTAGTAAGTCTATTGGAATATGAGAGGTTGGTAACAAACAAGGTTTGTGAAGAAGAGCTTGTGAAGCCAATGGAGGCACATTTTCTTATCTTAGACACAAAGGATAAGATCAATGGAGAATTAGTGGTGGACTTTGTAGTGAAGAGAAGTTTGTATGATACTTCGGAGATTACATCAAAGACGGAAGCACTACCCTTGCCATTCGAGTTTGTCACGACATTCAAACCTCCTTAGAAGGATGAGAGGGGTGTAAGGAACATCTCCATGAATAAGTTGCTTCCAAGTAAGGTCCGATCGGTAGAAAAATGTATACTCAGAATCTACAAAATTTTTGACAATGGATGAATAAGGTCAGGTCGTCGAGCTACCGTCAGTAAACGGAAGTTCTTGTTGGAAGGAAACCCAAACGTTTTTCTTTCTTTTGTTTTAATTCTTGTTTTGATAGTTTTCTTAATGTTTTTTGTTAGTTTGTTGATTATTTGGTTTGACATTTTCTAGGGAGAGCGTTTGGAGCGTGAGGAGTGATTTGTCTAGCGCTAGACTATTTTACAAACTTAGTTCATCTCGACTAAGTTTGGGGGGAAGTGTCGGCTTCTGGTTTATCCTTCTCCTTCACTCTATCTAATTTACCCTTACATTTAATTCATACCATGATTTGGCTATGATTTGTGTTAGTATTTCCCTTATGGTTGAATGTTTTGGATTTGGATTTGAGTTTTATGATTATATTTTTGTGGATAATGTTGATGATGGAATGTTAACAGTGATTGAGTTGGATGTGGAATGTATGGTGGAGCTAGTGGAAAAATGTTTAATTTGTTTTAGATTTTGGAATGGTTTGTTTGGTGGAAAGATATTTGGATGATTGTTTGAATGTTCATATCTTGTTGAGGTTATTTTGTGGAAGTAGATTAGTAGTGAAATGTTGTTTTGGTGGAAATGGACTATTGTTGGAAAGATTTATGCTCAAATGGGTGGTGTGTTTGTGTTTGTGTTTGTGTGGTAGGTAAAATAAAGCCAATGAGAGCGGTTTGATTGCGTGGAAGCCGATGGGTAACACATTTCTAACGCTTTCTCTTGCCATTTAGTTTGCATTTGTTGATTGTGTAGTTGATGAGTTTAGGTTTGTGTATGCTTGTGTGTGGTGTGTTGAACCCAATTTGGACTTAAGATTTACTCTTGATGAACTTGTGGAGTTTTGATTCTTATTTAAACCAATGATAGGGAAAAATTGTTCATATTAAAGCATGCCAAAGTCAAACTTTTGAATTGCCGAGATTTGTGTGTGTTAATGTTTGAGACTTGACAAAAGCCGTGAGATATGAGCCTTGATATTGTCATATCATTTTTGTTTGTGAGACGCGAGATTGAGAGTGAGAAATTTAGAACTTGCATCTGTCCTCTAGCTATTAACATGAGATTTTGACTAGAAAATGATATTAGGCCATCGATTCCTAGTCCTACCTTGCACATTTGGGGTATAAGGTGTCTTATTTGATTATAATTTGCCTTTCACACCGTTGTTCCCTGTGATTGAGCTTAATTGGAGAATTTCTTTGAAATATGCTTTGGAAAAAATTTGGGGGATGTGTGTATGAGGGTGAATACGGATGTTGTGAGTGTGGGTTTGGGAATTTATTGGTTTTTTTAAATTAGATCCCATTGTTTGAGGCAAGGAAACGAAAGTTGAAAGAAAATGAATGGTGCAAAATATAAAAAAATTGAGCACCATAAAAAAAGTGAGTTATTGTGAAAAATAAGAAAAAAAAAAGAAAAAAAATATGCAAAGTGCATGGAGAAAAATGAAAGAAAGAGGAAGTGATGTGGAATAAGCCTTGGGATTAGTTGTTGATGACCAATAGTTTGGGGGATTTTGGGAATTTGTTGGAGTATAGTCACGTTATAACCAAATAAAAGACATTGATTCTAGAATTAAGCTTGTTGTAGTATAGTGGTGAGATAAGATGCAAGCCTATGGAAATCGAACTTTATATCTCGTGCTTGAGTGAATGGTCCCTAAACACGAAAGGGAGTTAATTTCATTGTCTAACCATTTTGTTGAGAGGTTTGTGTCTCTTGTATTAACCGTTGCACAAATTTAGGTGATAATCTCATTTGATTGAGTCATGCGAAGATTGATATGATGAGTTAGGAGGTATTGCACTAAGTAGGAATATTGCATTACTTTGTTTTGATTGAGGACAATCAAAGGTTCAAGTTTGGGGGATTATGATATGTGTGTAAAATGACCACTTTATTTATGCATTATTGTGATTATTCATGCTTATTTCACCCACATATCATAGGTTTTTGTTTAGATTTGTTGTATTTTTGAGTTTGTTTGTGTTTGAGTTGTGTAGGTGAGCATTTGAGCATAAATCCACAAGTTAGGCCAATTTTTAGAGTATTTTCGATCAAAATTTTTCACATGTTGAAGAGATTTCGACCCAGATTCAGTGTGAAGAGCTGAAGGGGTGAAACAGAGAGTAAAAACCGACCCAACCACATTTGGGTTCGATTGAATTTTTGCCTCGGTAGGGCAAATTTTGCCCGAACCCAATTTGGGTTCGGCCAAAATTTGCACTAAAGAGGGCAAAATTCGGTCGAACCCTGCCTGTTTGGGGCGAACCCATGCAGGATTTTCTGGAAAGTTCTTAGATTTTGGGCATCTTGGTCAAAATTTTCTTGTCCAGAGCGAAATTTTGGTGCATTCACTTACTATAAAAAGGGGGAAATCGAATTGGTGAAGGATTTTTTGTAGTTTTAAAGTATATCTAAGGGAAAAAGAGGTGGTTCGTCACTCCAAATCACTTCCAAACACCTTCAAACATCGAATTAAGGGAGATTCAATGCAATATCACTCCAATTAGATGCGGATTGAGGAGGAATTGGAAGATCAAATCATCAAGACCAACAATTGGGGGAAATTCTCTTCTCTACCTTCTATTGTAATGGTTTCATTTTCTCTTGTAATTGATTTGAGATCAAACAAAGGTATGAGTGGCTAAACATTTGTAGGATATTGGTTGAATGATACTCTGAATCTATTGCTTTGGTTGAATGATTGTTTACCTTCTCCTAGTCAATCGCAACACACTAGAGTTTTTTCATAGTCAAGTAGTGTAGGCATTAACCAACTATTTGATTGATTGGCATCAACATGGCAGCTATTCTGAGGATTTAGATGTCGAGATTAGTGTGTTTGCATACAAGTATTGACCCAATCCATCAATAATCTACGAACCTTAGGGAGTGAGATTTGATTGGATAACATAATAACTTGAGAGTCCTATCACATAAACTTCTAATTCACCGGTACTAAGGGGATTAGATTGTGTAGGGTGGATTGATCATTACTAGGATAATTAAAGTTGGTTTACAACATTCTATCATTCTTGTTGGTTCATTTCAAAGTTCATACCAATATCCACTTCCTCTCATTTGATTTTATCAATTTGTGATATTCAACCATTGTTTGTGAGTTTGTTTGGAATCATTGAGTGAATTGTTGTCTCTACCATGGTGATTGAAACATTTACTTTCTTAGTGATTGTTAGTTAGATAGATTTAATTTCTTTGCCTAGATAAAAGTACTCAGCGATTGAATTAACTTGGATATAAGCACAACAGAAAAGTACTCGGTACTCTAAGTAGGCGAAATAAGAAGAACTTGGGATTTGATAATTTTATTCTTGACTCGCTAGGGATTTGTTTGATTTAATTAATCAATTTTTTAGCGTATCAAAGGATTGATAATGGATGAAAATTAAAACGTAATTAAGTCTTTAACCTTCATTTACCCATTGATATAAATAGGGTAAAAATATATAGATCTAACAGTTTGGATTAGGTTAACAGATACAAGATCAAAGGTTGGGAAATGTCGTCGTTTGGACTAATTTATTGAAATGACGTGGGAGCGGGGCTTGTCCACGTGGCGTACGCTGATTCATCGCCACCTGTTATGCATTAAATGTGTCGTATGAGATAAGCAACCCATTTGAATTTTTAATCCCTGCCCTTATACGCATACTGACTAAGAGTCAGTTTCTGAACTGAGAGTTGGAACTCAGTTTAATTCTGCAACCTTCCTTCTAAATCGTCTAAGTATAAAAACCAAAACTTATTTTTCTTGGAGAGTCAGAATATGGTCTACCGATATTTTCAAGAATTTGGCTAAGTGTTGAACGACCATACTAAGTACGTGTCCTCCATAGTGAACCTTAGTTGAAGAAGTAAGTTTCATTGTTTTGCTTGGACACCACTTAGAATAATCTTAAAAAATTTGGCTAAGTATGAACCCTCCATACTGAGATATAAACCAAGTTTGAAAATCGAGATTTTGGACTCAGTTTTAATCCACTTCCGTCGTCTTCAAAAAGAGTATTCTTCTATCTTCATACCGATTTGGAACGTGTTGGTGACACCACTTGAAATGATCGACAAAATCAACTTCCAAGTAAAATTGAGAACTGAGACTCAGTTTAAGTAAGTGTCACCTTCACCATACTTAGAATAAGAAAAACAAAAAAAAAATTAAGAACTGGGACTTAGTTTTATTACGCATCTATTCCTCTTCGATTGAAATCTAGCAAACTAAAGCTTGATGCACAACTCCTTGAATCTGGTTTCAGGGAATGGTTTAGTGAAGATGTCCTCTAGTTGATCTTCAGTACAAATGTACTCTACCGACACATCTTTCTTCTCGACATGATCTCTGATGAAGTGATGTCTAATATCGATGTGCTTTGTTCTTAAATGGTGTACTGGGTTCTTTGTGATACACATAGCGCTGCAATCGTCACAGTAGATAGGCACACACCCAGTCTTGACCTCATAATCATGCAATTGTTTCTTGATCCATAGCACCTGAGCATAAAAACTAGCAGCGGCTACATACTTAGGTTCGGTTGTTGATGTAGCGATAGAGTGTGGCTTCTTGCTAAACCAACTAACGATCTTCTGCCCTAAGAACTGACAAGTTCCACTTGTGCTCTTTTGGTCGATTTGACATCCTCCAAAATCTGAATCTGAGTAAGCATTAAGAGTAAGCTCGTTAGTTTAGGGTTACCAAATACCTAAGGATTCTGTCCATTTGAGTTATTTTACTATCCTTCTAGCAGCCTCCATGTGCGATTTCTTGGGATTGGCTTGAAACCTCGCACATACTCCAACTGATTAGGAAGTATCCGGCCTGCTTGTGGTCAGATATAACAATGAACCAATGATGTCTCTGTAACTCGTCGGATTGACTTCTTCTCCTTCTTCATCAAGATTGATCTGAGAATTGGGGCTTATGGGAATCCTCAAGGGATTGGTCTTTTCCGGGAAAAACTAGTTAATCAAGTCCTTGGTATATTTCTCTTGGTTGATGAAGATTCCTCCTTCGGACTGAATAACTTGAAGACCCAGAAAGTAAGTCAGCTTACCCATCATGCTCATCTGAATGTTGCTTTGCATAAGTTGAGCAAACTTCTCACACAACTTCAAGTTCTAGCATCCGAAGATGATATCATTGACATATATCTGAACCAAAAAGATGTCTGATCCATCTTTGATCCTGAATAGAGTTGTGTCGATCGTTCTTTTCGGGAAACCATTCATGAGAAAAAACTGATACAAGTCTCATACCAAGCTCGGGGTGCCTGCTTCAACCCATAAAGAGCCTTTCTCAATTTGTAAACTTGGTTTCCTTCTTCAAAGCCTGGGGGCTGTTCGACATATACTTCTTCCTTGAGCTCCCCATTCAGAAATGCACTATTCAAATCCATCTGAAAAACTATGAAGTTATAGTGCATGGCATATGCAAGGAATAATCTGATGGCTTCAAGTCTGACCACTGGAGCAAAGGTTTCATCGAAATCTATCCCGTCACACTGAGCATACTCCTTTGCTACAAGCCTCGCCTTATTCCTTACAATGTTTCCGGTTTCATCTCTCTTATTCTTGAAGACTCACTTCGTGTCAATTACAGATTGATGGTTTGTCGATCCACCAAGTATCATACTTCATTCCTTTTAAACTCAACAATCTCCTCTTGCATGGTATTGATCCAACCAGTGTACTTCAGAGCATCTCGTACCTTCGTAGGCTCTGGATTTTGAGAAATAAAGCAAGTGAGTAGAGCACTACCTTGCCGAGTGCATACTGGATTAACAATATTATCAAGCATGGCCTCTTCTGGATGGTGTCTCAACCACTTAGGTCTCTGGATCTGAGTTACTTCAAGAGGTTGAACAAAAGCTCTAGAGTAGTAAGTACTGTCTGTTCCCAATACTGGAACTTCAGTTAATCTTGATTCCACCATGGCTAGATCTTCTCGAATAGGAACTTGATCTTTAGCTTCTTGATTTGGTCCCTCTTCTCCAGTAACAACTTCTACGATCTGTAGCCCTTGGTCTTCTTGATTCTCTTCCAGTTGGACATCTTCATGTCGAACATGTGAATCTTCTGGAAAGTCAGCTAGGGTTTGTAACTGAGTTTCAGCTTCGCCGCTAGACTGAGTTTTATCTTGAGCACCTAAAGTTCCCTCTTTATTGATACCTGCATTTAATGTTAATGAATATATGGCCTCATCAGGGACAATTGTATCACCAACCTTGTCCTCTGGAGTACATGCTTGATCATTCATAGATCTAGCCTGAGAAACTTTTTCAGGATCTTCTTTTTCAAAACTTAGTTTCTCACAGGCATCTTTGATCTCATGATCACCAAGCTCCAGGTCTTTTAATGTCCTGCGCACTAAGATAGACTCATAAAAAATAAGAGAACATGTTACTTCAACGAGTCCCGTAGTCATGTTAAGTACTCTATATCCCTTGTATGAATGGTGTCCATTGGTGCGGCTAAAAGTTCAATCAAATTAAACCTCTAACTACACAAGAATAAAATTTGTCAAATCCAGGTCCTTCCCCGCTTCGCCTGCTAGAATACCGAGATACTATAACAAAGTCTTATAGCTAAGCATGATACAATCGTTGAGTAGTTTCTATCAATCTAAGCATTCAATTTAAACCTATGCTAACAATATATGACAAACATTGAATTAAACAAACAATCATCAATTGATCAATCCTTTTCCGAATCGGTAAACCAAGACAATCAAATTCTCAAATTAGGAAGATAGGAT
>JAPKLW010000661.1:26785-97233 GCA_026898455.1 Plectranthus barbatus
GTCACGGCGAGCTAACGGTTGATGATCTAAGACTTGCAAACCATCACATTATTAAGCCCTAGACCACTCTAAATAGTTCGTCAATTATTGCCCTACGACCTAGCACCGCACATGGATTGGAACTAAAATCGTATGAATCTACACTATTCACGAAGATTCCGCCCGCGTATTGGCTGCATCGTTCACATCAACTACCTCCTAAGCTGGCTATTACCTACACCTAGGAGGTAAGGAACAAGTTCTAGTGCAATTCAAGCTCTCAAAGGAAAGTAAACAAACAATTCTCAAACCAAATTATCATGCATCCTTACTCAAATCAACATCCAAAATGAATTAGAACATCATACCTTTCAATTGTACAAATTCAAAGTTGAAATCAATTACATCCATTACAATTTGAAAAGTAGAGATTGGAATCTTCCCCAATTGGATTTGTATCCCTTGATCTACCACCTTGATTCTTCTCTTCTCTTCCAAGGATTGGTGGATTAAGCTCTTAGATACTCTCGAATTAGGATGGAATCGTGATAGAAATTGGAATCTAGGGGAAATCCTAACTAGATTTGTGAAAAATGAAAAAAGCCCCTCAAATAACTGACTTTTTCCCCTTTTATAGACAAGCAAACAGGGCCTCGGATCGCCCGGTCGAAGCTGGAAACCGCAAAAAATTTGGAGAAAACCGGCCAGGCTCGCCCGGTCGAAATGGCTTGCCCGAGCTACCTTTCTGTGGCCTGGCTCGGCCGATCGGTCATGGCACAGCCGGTCCACCCAGGCTCGGCCGGTCGAGCCCTCTGTCTGCCTTGCTCGGCCGGTCCTGCTTCGCTCGGCCGGTCGACGCCTCTAAACTCCAAACACGTGCGATTTTCCTCCAAAACTCCACCAAAAATGCTCATTTATGCCCAAAACCTATCCTACACAAATCAAACACACAAAACACGAAAACACAACCAAAATACGACAAAAACATATGATACGGGAGTAAAATAGCCACAAACAAGCATGCGCACACATCGAAATATGGGTCATTTTACGCACGTATCATCCATACTCGAGGAACTCACCTTTATCCACCTTGGGATGAAAAGTATTTAACTTAGACATTATGTTATTATGGATGTAACATGGAGAACCCAAAGCACGAAGATGAGCTATAGAAGGCTTATGACCATTCTAGACCTCGTATGGGGTTTTGTGATGATAACTGTTGATGGCTCTTCTGTTTTGAGTATAGCATGCCGTCATCAAGGCTTCTCCCCAATAGCCTTCCTTCAAGCTTGCTTCTGCAAGCATGGTCCTCACTACCTCATTGTGTGTTCTGTTTCTTCGTTCGGCCAAACCATTTTGATGTGGAGCCCTTGGAGCTGACTTCTCGTGAGCAATTCCAGCATCCGTACTAAAATCCACGAGAGGACCATTGCAGAACTAAGTTCCATTGTTAGAGCGAATCCTCTTCACAGTGACACTTTTGTTGTTCTGCACTTGAAGGATGAGTTCTGGTAGGTGAAGCATTACTTCATCCTTGGTTTTCATCATCCTCACTCATGTATATCTCAAGTAGTCATCAACAATAACAAGAGTGAAACTTTTTCCTCCAATGGTGGGTGGCTTGACTGGTCTAAACAGATCCATGTGCAGCAGCTCCAAGATTTTGTCTGTGCTTGATGTGATGGGGCGATTCTTTAATGAAGCTTTAGTTTGCTTCCCCATCTTGCATGCCTTGCAGAAACCTTTTTCTTCTTGAATCCATTTTGGGGAAGACCTTCCACAAGCTTGTGCTTGGCTAGGTGCCTGATAGATTAGACAAACTTAAGTGGCTAAGTCTCTAATGCCATAGCCAGTTTACTCCTTCTTGAGACGAGCTTGTTGCGACAAGGCACATGTCAGGCGGTTCTCTTTCCCAATCCACGATATAGAGACTCTCTTTATTCATTCCTTTCAGCACGCTCTCCTTGGAGTCTTTATCCTTGATTAGGCAATCATCTTCGGCAAATATCACCTCCTATCCAGATTGGATAAGCTGACATGTACTCAACAGATTGTAGTTGAGGTTGGTTACTAAGGATACATATTCGATGGTGATCCCACTGTACTCTAAGCATCCCTTGCCGATTACTCTATCCTTCGAATCATCTCCAAAAATAATTGGGGTTCCTCTCGCCATTTGCAAGTTTGAGAGGAGTTCTTTTTCTCTAGTCATGTGGGCTAAACACCCACTGTCCTAAATCCAAGCTCGCTTCTTATTCTTGAGCTGACTTTGGTGGCCATATACCTGCAAAACAAAAAAGGTTAGACTTTAGGTACCCGAGCTTCTGTAGGTCCTGCTTGGTTAGTCTTTGGAATCAACACTTGCTTCTCTACCTTTCTCTTCCTTCTATAATATTGTTTGTTGTTTGTATGCATATGAGAAGGAATGTGGTGAGTGTGTGAAACCTTACCAGGAACTGAGTATTTGGAACCTAGTTTCCTGGAACTGACTTCCTCGAAACTAAGTTTTTTGAAACTAAGTTTCGATTGGGTTCTCAAAATCTATGTCCGGGGTGTGCAGTCTTCCTAGCCCTTGAAATAGAAAAATGATTGGGCTCAGACCTCGTGTAGGTGTCCCTCCTATACGAATCAACTCTCTTCTCATAAAAATGAAGAGTACGGAACCTCGGATTTCTGGAATCCAGAAATGATACTGATTTCTTTTGAAGTTCATTCTTGGTTGATGAAGTGAGTTCGTTGTATCAGGAATGGGCATCATCGGCTTCATCTCAGGTTTATTTGACTTTAAAGCTAAATTATTTTTAAGCTTGGGAGCAGAACTCAATTTTGAAACTGACTTATGTCCCTTGCCCTGATTAGCTGATTTTGAACTTTTGTCAGAACTGACAACTCATTTTCTCAACAACCTAACTTCAAAACGAGAATCATGTTTAAAATGGTGATCATTTAGATTCTTAGTTTGAGAAGTCGATGAATGATTGCTCATACTCTCCTCATTATAACCTAAGTCTGATTTGTCTGAGGGATATCGTTTGCAATTAAAGGCCTCAACAACTTTGTTGGAACTTGAATAAAGAGTTTTGATCTTGAGCAATTTTTAATTTTAGAAATTCACATTCCTTAGAAAGATTTTTAAAATTTTTAAGTAGAAAGGAATGTTCATGTTTAAGTTTAGTCAGTTCCTCACTGAGTGACCTAGATCCTTCAATCTCCTTGGTCGAAATAGAAACTTGAAGTCTTAGTGAGGCATTCTCACCAGCTAAAACATTTTTAAATTTATAAAATTTTGAAAAATCTTTATTCAAAATTTCAAGAGTAACATCCTCTAAATCCGAGCAACGAGATTTAGAGTCCTCTTCAGTGCATGCAACAGGGATTGAAACTGAGTTTTGGAAGTTTACTAAGGTGTGCGACTCAGCTTCAGTTCCTTCTTCTTTAGAGTCAAAATAATCATCTTCTCCAAGTCTGGCCATAAAGACCAGTAAGGTTTGTTCCTCGTCCTCATCTCCAGATGTAAGTAGCCATCATCATTATCTGTAATGTCTAGGACCTTGATTCTTGACAACATTGCCTTGGAAATGACTATTGAAGCCTTCTTTTCAAATATCATTTTTTGACGCTCCCTCTCCTCCTTTGATACCATAGGGCATTCGTACTTGAGGTGGTTGGGAGAGTTGTATTCAAAGCACGCCTTCGGAGGTCTCTCACTGAACTTATGTTCACTTCTTTGTGAACTCTCAGTTTTAGCTTTCTCCAGAATCTTAGTCAGCTTCTTCATATGTTCTTCAAGCTCAGCTACTGAGCTCTCTTCCTCCTTCGTCTGGTAAGAAGGCGTTGGTGTTGACTTTGAACCAAAGGATTGACCAAAAGATTTATCCTTATGATTGGGTTTTTGTGGTCTCCTCTTGAAGTCCTTTTTCACAAAAAGGCAGCATCTTCTTCGGGTTGCATGTTGATATTCCGCAAGGCTTCATTTCTATTTGCTATCGGGATATCCCATTTGTGGACTTGCAGTTGGGCAAACACGCCCTTCGTCGTCATTTAATGGAGATCCTTCTCCTTCAGGCTTGTGACCTTGACAAACCAGTCTTCTTTTGGCATCTTAGAGAGAATCTTAGCATTAACATCTGCAATGGAATACTCTCTCCCCATGTTTTTTAATTCACAGATAATTGCATTAAACCTTACTTCCATTGATTTTATGCACCTGGAAGAATTTGGACAGACTCATACTTATCTACAAAGTTTTGAAGCTTATTCTGCTTCATTTGATCGGTCACTTGGCTGAGAGTGCCAAGGAAATCCTACAATTTGCTTTGTGTTGTCATAGGCTAGAGCTTCGACAACCAGTGGCTCTAGTAGGGATTGAAGGATTAATTTCATAGCCATATAATCCAGCTGAAAACGAACTCTGTCTTTGTTTGTCCACTCAGTATAGGGTTTGTTGACGATCTCCGAACCAACAACTCCTCTAACTTGGTGTTCACCTTCGTGATCTTAATGGGTTTGGTGGATAAAACTTCTGCCATCTCAAGATGGATATTCTTCAGCATGATCAAGGAACGCTTCTTCAATATATTGAAATTTTCTGGGGTACACTTTGTAATATGAGTCATCTCTGTGTACCTGAGCTTGAACACAAGAAACAAACAAATGCAAGGAAATAGATCTTGTCTTATGCGACCCAACACAAACCTGGTCTTAACAACCTTGGCACGTGATACCACTTGTTGGTCCCGAAATCAGTGTAAAATGTATTGCAACGGAAGTAAGTATGTAATGCACTTGTTCTCCAAAACTGACTGAAACTCAGTTTTGGGTTTATGAAAGTAAGTTTTATGCTCAGGAAGTTCTTAAGTAAGTTTCAAAGTTATACACTTCAATGCTTAGACAAGTATTGAAGGTTTTAAAGTAAGTTTGAATGAATTATGTATGATGAATGTTAAAAGTAAGCTAGTAAATGACTCAGGATATTATAGTGGTTCGGACTTAATATCTTACTTCCACTCTTTCGAACATAATCGGGAATTCACTAAGTATATGTTTACAAGCATTATTGCGATTTATGGATAGCTCGTTGGAACTCGCTCCTTCGGTCTACTATCGTCACTCATCTGAAAACTCCTTGCAAGTTGATTTAGTCTTCAAGTTAAAGTGAGGACGCACCCCACTGCCTTCTTCCTGGTAGTTGGATTTTTGCAAGTTCTTCCCAGAACTCAATATGATTGGCTAGATGCCTGTGATAGTCAAAAGCCCAGAGTGGGAACTTACTGCTGTGAATATACCTTTGAAGTATATATTCACCAAAAAGTACCTTAAGCTTTAATGTTTACCCTCATGCTTTGAATCATGTAGCACGAATGATTAACTTTAGTTAGAAACTCAAGTCTCGTGAATCGAATCATGGAGTAAAAGAGAACTTTCTTAATAGAAATATTGGTAGAGTCTCGACTTAGTTTTCCGAGGGATTCTTAGTAGTTCTTCATTCGAACTGGTGGACTATTTATAGGAGATTCCTCGGACACTTAGAAATTTGCCCGTTAGACAAGAAATTCTAGTCATTAGAGACAAGATTGGACGATCCAATCATAGCCCATGATTGTCTGCTCTACTTTGAAAAGCTTGTACTTTATGTACTTGATATGTGTGTAAAATGACCTATTTTTCGATGTGTGAGTGTGCATGTTTGTGGCCATTTTACCCTCATATCATATGCTTTCGTTGTTCTTTTGTCTTGTTTTCGTGTTTCCATGTTTGAAATGATGTAGGATACGTTTTGAGCATAATATAGCATATTTTGGGAAATTTTGGAGGAAAATCGTCCAAGTATGAAGTCCGAGGAGGCTATGTTCGCCCGAGCAGAGCTTAAGGAGGAGTTTCGGGAACTTAGAGGTGTCGCTCGGTCAAGCAGGGTGTAGGCTCGGCCGAGCTGCCCAACAGAGAGCAGGCTCGGCCGATCATGGTGCAGGCTCGGCCGAGCCAGGCCGGGTTTTCTCCATTTCCCACGGATTTTCTGGAGGCTCGGGCGAGCCAAATATAGCTCGGGCGATCCAAGGCCCTGCTAGCTTGTCTATAAAAGGGGGAAAATCAATTAAATGAAGGACTTTTGCCCAATTGTAGAATAATCGTTACTAACTTCCATCTAGATTCATCTCTACACTTCTTTCCCCACTTGAATCAAGGAGAACCAAGGATTATTCCATCAACTTGGTGACATTTGAAGAGGGATATTAGGTGGATTGGATTCAACGAAGGCAATCATAGAAGATCAATTTTGACCTTGAAGTTTTGTAATGTTAATTCTTATCTTTCAACTTGTATTGCTTCTAATACAAGGTATGAGGAGCTAAATTCCTAAGTGAGTGTTGTAATATGGATATTGAGATGGATTGAACCTTCTATGCTTGTTTACTTTTCTATGAAGTCTTGATTTGCACTTGAGCTTGTTCATACCTATTATATGTAGGTAATAGCCAATCTATAGGTAGTTGATGTGACTGTTGCAGCCAATACGCGGACGGAAACATCGTGATAAGTACATAATCATATAGTTTTAGTTTCAATCCATGTGCGGAGCTAGGATTATAGGGACATAATCGACGGTCGGTTGGGAGTGAGTTAGGGATCGATAACATAGCTGTTTGAGATTTCTAATTTCATCGACGGACAATTCACCGGTACCAAGGGGATTGGCTAGGATAGTGTCGGTTGCTCAACTTCATAGGAATTAAAATCGTTTACAACATAGCTCGGTTTAATTTGGCTCAATTGAACTTTACAAACATTCACTTCATTCTAAGATTGTTGGACTTGTTATTCTAATCTACCCAAACATTTGATAGAAGTAAGTGATTGGTGAATTAGCAAATTGTTGAATGATTGATTGTATGCATTGTGTAGTTTAGTTTGCAATTCATAGCTAGATAGATAAAGAAAACCAACGACTATTGTATTGCCTAGCTATTGATACATCTTCTTACGAGTAAATAGTTTCCACGAGAGCGAATAGAAAAGATCTCAGATTGATAATTTGACGTGAAAATTGTGTGTCACTTCACACGACGGTCACATTTTTGGCGCCGTTGCCAGGGAATCTTTTAGTAGGTTTTGTGGAAATATTGAAAGTTGAAGTGTGGTATGCTAGGTTTTTGAGGAAATGCTTGTGTGAATATTCTTACTAACATTGTTTTTTTGTTATTTGTGTTTGTTTGTTTTTGTTTGATTGTTTACATGTAATTGGTTTTGTAGATTTTTCCTAGGTAGTTTATGATCACTCGATCAAAGGCTTGAGAGCTTGAGGCAAGGAAACTACAAGAAAGAAGAGCACATATTGAAATTGATTTTGAGATGGCTAATCATGGGGAAGACACGGTTATGATAGAAGAGTTGGAAAGGCAACTCAGATTCGAGATAACTGAGACGGAAGCCAACTCGGTAGAGGAATAGCAGGTCAACAAAACTTCGAAGTTGATGAAAGCCATGATCAATGAGAGGAATGGTCCGAGGAGACCATTACAAAATCTTTTTCGACCTCAAGGTGAATCGTTAACGGGAGGTTTTCGGTTAGGAGTAAATGCTACGCAAATTGAGATAAAGCCACAGTTGGTCCAAATGATACAAAACAACCAATTTGGGGGGCACTTAACCAAGGATCCAAATGTTCATATTTCTCGATTTTTTGAGATTACGGATACTATAAAGATCAACCAAGTGCCTCAAGATCAAATACGGCTGCGGTTATTCTCATTCTCTTTGAGAGATGGTGCTAGGAATTGGTTCGAAGGTTTGGACAAATCAAATATTGTCACTTGGGAAGAGTTGAGAGAGAAGTTTCTATTCAAGTTTTTTTCCACCAAGTTTGACTTTGAAGAGAAGGGCTGATATCACATCGTTTGGGCAAAGATACGATGAACATCTATACGAGGCATGGGATAGGTTCCGAGAGCTTCTACGAAAATTCCCAAGACATGGACTTTCTCGGAGTCAACAGATTTGCCAATTCTACGGGGGGATTAAACTATGAAACGAAAGTGATGTTAGATGCTTCATCGGGAGGAGCATTTCTTGATCTTGAAGAGGAAGAAGCTTGGAGGACAATTGAGAAAATGGCTGAAAAAAGTTTTCCTTGGCCTAAGGAACGCAAGGACTATCGATCGGTTAAGTCGGTAAATGAGGCCAAGGAGAGAGAAGAATTCAAAGAGCAAATTGCGCTCATGCAAAAGAAGCTTGATGCGTTGTCGACATCGGGAAATAGAAATGAGGATATGATGGTAGTTCGGCATGAAGAGTCGCATCCGGAGAGTTTGAATTTTGTGAATCAAAGAATGGGGTTCAACGCTCGTCCCCAATACAATCCACAGGGGAACATGTACTATCATCCGTCCAACCGTTTTCACTCGAATTTTTCCTATGCTAATCCAAACAACGCTCTTAATCCTCCATTACAAATTGAAGGGGGAGCTAGTAGCCAAGGATATGCTGGGGGAAATAGTAGGTATGCAAATCAATAACAAAGAAGAAATCCTAATGAGGAATTGGACAAGAAATTTGAAAAGTATGACGGCATGTTTGCCAAAATCCTAATTCAAATTTCCTCGATTGCAGAACAACTAAGTGGGAAGCACCAAGCTGGGAAGTTGCCAAGTGATACAGAAACGGTGCAAAAGAAGGGTTGTAATATGGTAGAAGGAGAAAATAGAATAGAGGAAAATTTGGAAGTAATGACTCCTAAGTTGGAGATGGTCGAGGTGGAAGGAGAGTTGGAAGAAGAAGTTGATGAAGGGAAGTTAGTTGAAGTTACGCAAGTGGAAGCAAATGAGGATGTGAGCATGGGTGAGGTTAAGTTTTTTGAGTACGTCAAGAAGGGAGACATTGAGATGCCTCTATCGGAAGAAATAGAAAGAGTACCTATGCTCGATAAACTTGTTGGTAAAGAAGAAGTAGTTTAAGATGGTATTAGTGAGTTTGAAGAGAAGAACATTGCTAGTAAGAAAGAAGATTCCGGAGGTTTTGTAGTTGGATGCAAGATTGGAGAGAAACATATTGAGAAGGCCTTGTGTGATTCCGGTGCAAGTGTCAACATTATGTCATGGGATTTGTTTAAGGAGTTGGAGGTTGGAAACTTGAAACCAACAAGTCAAATGCTTCAATTGGATAATCATGCTTTATTTTGCCCAAAAGGGGTAGTTGAAGATGTCCATGTCGAGGTGTTGACGTTTACCTTCCCGGGGGATTTCCTTGTTGTTGACATGAAGAACAAAAGGGGTATTCAACTTATTCTCGGAAGACCATTCTTGCACACTGCCAATGCACTTTTCGATATGAAGCACGGTGAACTCACGTTCCGTTGTTGTGGCAAGGAAGTGATGTTTTCATTACCACCGAAGAACATCGATGTTGGTGAATTTGAGAAGGGTGTAAACAAAAAGAGAATGAAGGATGTGTTGGAACCAAACTTAAAGAGTATGAATGAGGAAGAAGAATTATGCAAGGATCTGGGGGATGATGAAATTTTTGATCAAGTTCGACTCAAGAAAGCTCGTGTGGATGTGGATCCACCAAGGAGTGCTAGAAGGAAGCTTCATTTCCCCAAAGATTGTGTTGAGATATGCCAAGGTATGAGTTCCGGTTCCGCACCATTCGATCATGATTGAGATAAGGTATGATCGTCAAGCTTTCGACGTTAAACAAGCGCTTATAGGGAGGCAACCCAATCTTTTAAAATTTGTTCTTTTGCGTAGTTGAATAATTGTTAGTTTATGATTTTTGTTAATATGTTTGTTGTTTTGAAGGATTCTTAATTGTTGTGTTGCTACAATTTCGTGTGAAGAGTGTGTGTTTGAAGGTCTGGAAAGGATGGAAGGCTACATGATCGAGAAGATGTTGGAAAAAGGGCAAAAATTGGTGAAAGCAGGGGTTGCTCTGCTGAGCGGTGCAGGCTCGGCCGAGCTGGGTCGTTGGCTTCAGACAGGGGCCTCGCTCGGTCGAGCGAGGCAGGCTCAACCGAGCCCAATCGTGCTAGCAGCCCCGCGCGGACAGACACCTTGCTCGGCCGAGCCTCGCGCAAAATTAAAAGATCGGTCGAGCAATTGCTCGACCCATTTGCATCTCGGTCAAAATTTCTCTTCTAAAATTTTCTTCCATACTTTGGTGCATTGAATTGTTCTTATCTCACCCTTAAATTTCTATTATGGCTAGCAAACGAGCAAGGGGTGAGGGTTCTTCTTCAAGTGGACGCCCAAAAGGATTTGATGATGAGGAGTTTGCCAAATACAAGAAATTGGCGACACGACAAGTTGTTGGCACTTAGTATTTGTGTCGGGAGACGTTGAATGCACTGAAATTAAAGGCAGATGTATGGAGTCTACTTAAAGATATTGGGTGGAAGAAGTTGCTCAAGGCGAATTGGCCCGGATACATGGATTTGTCAAGGGAGTTCTTGACTTCGATCACTGTCATGAAAGGTGCAGGGGGAATCCCATTATCTATGAAGTTCAAAATCCAAGGTAAAGAGTATTTCTACCAACGTGCTAAAATTGATGAGATTTTTGGATGTGATCCTGAGTCTGTTTTTGTACATGAGAATGTAAGATTAGGTGATTTTTGGGAAGAAATTTCTGGTATTCCATCGGGAGATCATTTCAATATTAAGAATTGTCGTGCTACTGCAATTAGGAATCCAGTGATTAGGTACATTCATAAATTTGTTGGTGATTCTGTCTGTGGGAGGTATGAGTCTAGTAATGTGATTACGCCGGAATTGTCTATGATGTATGCTTTGATGAATGGTATTCAATTTTCTTTGGGGGCTATGCTTATGGATACTTGGAGTTAGGTTCTGAGTACGACAACTCGCACCTTTAGCTATGGAATGTTAACCCCTATCTTTGAGGATATTGGTGTAGACCTGTCAGGTGCTTCTGCTCCAGCTTTATTCTTGGATTCAAATTCCTTGTTAGCCGGACGATTTGTGGTTCCCGGGCATAGGGGTTTGATCTATTATAAATTTGGGAATTTGGCTATGAAGATGCCCCGACCGGAGTGGACAACAGTGTCGGATCTGTCTGATAGATCCAACTTGTTGCTGGATACCGAGGAGCACAAGGATGTGGTCGGAGTGTTATCTCCTGATGGATATTTAACGAGTCTCCAGCATCTTTCTGAGTGAGAACAATGGCAATTGCAGGAGGCCGGTCCAAGCACCCGAGCTCCCCCACAGCCCAGGCAGTCTTCGGCCACTGAATGGCAGCAACAGATGATAACGATGCTCACCAGGACTACTGATACAGTTGATTCTTTGTCTTCTTCTTTGCAGTGTTTGGATATGAGGTTGAATTCTTTACATGATGATTTTGCTACTTTTCGGGAGGGTTACATGGTTGATCAAGCCACCATTGTATCGAGGTTCGATGGTAATGACCGGAATGTGGAGATCCTGCAGGGGGATGTTCGTGAGTTCCATCGCCGAGTATCTATTCCATATGCTCGCCGTCCTCATCAACCACCACCAGCAGACTAAAGGGAGTGCGAGCGCACCGGGTACCTTTTTTACAAACTTAGTCTCATTTGACTAAGTTTGGGGGGAGTGGTCGGTATCCCGTGCCCTCTTCTGGTTAACTTCTCTATCTCTATCTTTAGTTTAGTTTAGTTTAGTTTAGTTGAATTTGAATAATATTGATCACTCAATATGGTTGTAATATGATATTGATCTATTCTGGTTAGATTGTGGATTGTGGATGTTGAAATTGATTGTCTTTCGTTTTTATGGAATGTTTTGATGAATCATGGCGAGCTTGTATGTGTTTAATTCTTTCTATTTGGTTTTGGTATGTGGATGTATAATGGTATGGAATAAATGGTGGTGCTAGTGGATTAATGAGTTAATTTTTGTGAAAGTTTGGTTTGTGGTAAGATGGTGGACATGAGAACTTATTTGATTTTATTATGCTCAAATTGTTTGGTGGTGTTGTATTGTTGTTAGTAGGTGCAAATAAGGAATGAAGAGTGGTGATCGTGTCTACCGATGGGTAACGCTTTCTATCGTTCCTCTTACCATTTAGTTTCAAATTGAATTGTGTTGGCATGTAGAATATTAGTTAGGTTGTTGTGTGCTTGTCGTGTGTGCATGATGAACCCAAATGAGAATTGGAGATTGGAATCATGATTTACTTTGTAAGGCTAAATTTGCTTTGACCAATGATAGGGCATAATCTAGTAGTTAAGGCATGCACGAATTGAACTTTTGAATTGCCGAGTTGTGTGCGGGATTAATGTTTAGGACTTGACAAAAGCCGTGAGTATTTGAGCCTTGATATTGTCATATTCTTTTTGATTGTGAGTGGCAAGTTTGAGAGCACAAAATCTAGAACTTGAATATATTCTCTATCTATTGGACATGAGTTTGGTAACTAAAAAATGATCTTAGGCCATCGATTCTTAGTTCCTCCTTTCACTTTGGAAGTATAAGGTTGTTGATATCTTAATTTTACTGTTCATACCCTTGTTTCCCGTGATTGTGCTTAAATGGAGAATTTTCTTCGAAAATATTAGGACAAAATTTGGGGGGAATGAGCGTATGAGGGTGAATACGGAGATGAGAGTTGGGATGAGAATCAATTGGTATCTTGAGTTGTAATTACTGAGGCAATGAAAGTATTGATTGTAGGATTAATATGAATCCTAGAATAATGAGCACCAAAAAAAATTTTGGGTGCTAGAAAAGAAAAAAAAAAGAGGAAAAGAAATGAAAAGCACCATGAAAAGGAGAAAGAGAAAAGAAAGAAAAGAAAAAAAAATGTATGAGAATTGTGTGATGTAAAAGCCTCAAGGTTAGAAGTGGATTGAAGAGAATAAGTTTGGGGGTTTTGGGATTTGGAGAAGTTCGTCACTTTAGCCCAAAACCACCTACCCTTTAGTAAGCCACGTTATAACAAAAAACAAAGACCTTTTTGATTTTAGGAGCCAACTCGTTGTAGTATAGTGGTGAGAATTGTTTCAAGCCTATGGAAATTGTGCTCGATATCTTGTGAATGAGTGAATTCATCAAACCCTAAACACGTAAGGGAGTGCTTTCATTTCTTTATCCAATGTTGATGAGTGGTTTGAGTCGTTAGCATTAACCGTGTCACAAAGTTAGGTGATAATCTCGTTCGATAAGAGCATGCCAAGATGACTATGAT
Source organism: Plectranthus barbatus (assembly GCA_026898455.1). NCBI lineage: Eukaryota > Viridiplantae > Streptophyta > Magnoliopsida > Lamiales > Lamiaceae > Plectranthus > Plectranthus barbatus. The sequence goes on from JAPKLW010000661.1 coordinate 39,949, forward strand.
GAGCTATGAGGTTGTTCGATGAGGTTTATTGAATGCTTTACTTTGTTTTGATTGAGGACAATCAAAGGTTCAAGTTTGGGGGATTATGATATGTGTGTAAAATGACCTATTTTTCGATGTGTGAGCGTGCATGTTTGTGGCCATTTTACCCTCATATCATATGCTTTCGTTGTTCTTTTGTCTTGTTTTTGTGTTTCCATGTTTGAAAGGATGTAGGATACGTTTTGAGCATAATATAGCGTATTTTGGGAAGTTTTGGAGGAAAATCGTCCAAGTATGAAGTCCGAGGAGGCTATATTCGCCTGAGCGGAGCTTAAGAAGGAGTTTCGGGAGCTTAGAGGTGTTGCCCGGTCGAGCAGGGTGCAGGCTCGGCCGAGCTGCCCAACAGAGAGCAGGCTCGGCCGATCATGGTGCAGGCTCGACCGAGCCATGAAACTGAGACCTCGCTAGGTCGTGCGAGGCAGGCTCGGCCGAGCCAGGCTGGGTTTTCTTCATATCCCATGGATTTTCTGGAGGCTCGGGCGAGCCAAATATAGCTCGGGCGATCCGAGGCCCTGCTAGCTCGTCTATAAAAGGGGGAAAATCAATTAAATGAAGGACTTTTGCCCAATTGAAGAATAACCGTCACTAACTTCCATCTAGATTCATCTCTACACTTCTTTCCCCACTTGAATCAAGGAGAACCAAGGATCATTCCATCAACTTGGTGACATTTGAAGAGGGAGATTAGGTGGATTGGATTCAACGAAGGCAATCATAGAAGATCAATTTTGACCTTGAAGCTTTGTAATGTCAATTCTTATCTTTTAACTTGTATTGCTTCTAATACAAGGTATGAGGAGCTAAATTCCTAAGTGAGTGTTGTAATATGGATATTGAGATGGATTGAACCTTCTATACTTGTTTACTTTTCTATGAAGTCTTGATTTGCACTTGAGCTTGTTCATACCTATTATATGTAGGTAATATCCAATCTATAGGTAGTTGATGTGACCGTTGCAGCCAATACGCGGACGGAAACATCGTGATAAGTGCATAATCATATAGTTTTAGTTCCAATCCATGTGCGGAGCTAGGATTATAGGGCAATAATCGACGGTCGGTTGGGAGTGAGTTAGGGATCGATAACGTAGCTGTTTGAGATTTCTAATTTCATCAATGGACAATTTGTAGGAACTGAGTCTACAATAGGCGACATGAATCGCCATTTATTAAAACTCCGGATTCGATTTATGGATATCAAAATAAATATCATGACAAACAGCAAATACCCTATGCATGCTCCTATTTAATTTAATTCGTAGATTCAAAGGGATACCTTAAACTCCAAGGACTGATCTACAGATCTAGATCGATGACGGCAATGAAGATGGTGCAGATCTGGATCTGGAATCGATCAAAACGATGGTTTTCCTACAGATCTGATCTTCTGATCTGTTCCCTTGCTCGATCCGGAAATCTGGTGAGGATACGCTACCGGATCTACAGCCGTTCACTCTCTTACAATTTCTCTAGGGTTTCAAAAATGAAACTTATGTGGGCTAGTGAGAGATTCATCTATTTATATAGATCTGAGAATGGGCTATTAGGGTTTAATAAACCCTAATGGGCTCTGAGCAGTGTTGGGCCAGACCAGGGATCAAATGCAAATAATAAAGTGGGCCTCCTATTAATTAATTCCATGTTCAACCCAGAACATAATTAATTAATAAACATTAATTCATGCCACCAGAGAATTAATGCTGACCTACCCCTTTATTACCACATTATTAGGAACGGGTTTCATTGACTTGGTTAATCCCCATATTTAAGGTTTCAGACATTCATTAATTAATTCAGCGTATGACAATTAGCTGTAATTAATTAATCTCTTATTATTCCTGAGTAGTACCACTCAACCCTTATCGCTTATGCTTGAATCAATGATTCAGCCTGCAGGACTTAGCATAACGAACCTCGTGAGCTTCCCAGGGAATGACACCATCCTGAACCGGATATGGTTATCTAAATCCAGCCTGAGGAAACCCCACACAAACTGCCATCACCCAAGATGCAGATATACGAGTACATGTAAGACTCTCCACCATAGCAAGTCAAAGTGACAGTCAACCCATGTGTGCCCCTCAGCTTTCAATAGACTTTAGATCCGACCAAGTTACCGAGATCTTTACTCATTCATATGTCAAGTAGAATGGTTCATCTCACTGTTGATCCTATCAATACATTGAGATGTACCGGTCACACAAAGCAGTCAAGATAAACCGCTTATGGACTTGTGTGCCGCAACCTAAACCGACAGCCAAACCAGAAACTGTCTCAGCTGTGATAACTATTTATATCTCGCTAGGTCGAACGATCTATACGATCTTCTGTGATCTCTTACACACCGTATGATCTCCCTATCGACGAGATAACTGGATGTGTTTGTTCGCATCGTATGATTGTTAATTCAGACAAGAGTTGTTTATTGCATGTCATTAATGATTACCAGTATATCAAACATAACGTTTCCTAATATACCAATCATAATGCTTTTGTGTATACAATTCCAACACAATTCACCGGTACAAAGGGGATTGACTAGGATAGTGTCTGTTGCTCAACTTCATAGGAATTAAAATCGTTTACAACATAGCTCGGTTTAATTTGGCTCAATTGATGTTTACAAACACGCACTTCATTCTAAGATTGTTGAACTTGTTATTCTAATCTACCCAAACATTTGATAGAAGTAAGTGATTGGTGAATTAGCAAATTGTTGAATGATTGATTGTATGCATTGTGTAGTTTAGTTTGCAATTCATAGCTAGATAGATAAAGAAAACCAACGACTATTGTATTGCCTAGCTATTGATAAATCTTCTTACGAGTAAATAGTTTCCACGAGAGCGAATAGAAAAGATCTCGGATTGATAATTTAACGTGAAAATTGTGTGTCACTTCACACGACGGTCAGTACTTTCCACCTGCTCTTGTCATAATCAGTTTCAGTCCAAATAATCCAAGTATGGACTTCCTCGTATTGATTTTTACTTAGAATATAAAGACCTTGGAGTTTGACTAAGCTTGGTTCTCCTTGTATTCCATGTGCTTATGAAGTAAGGTCTCTATACTGACATTCCATAGTCAGTATAGACAACCCTCATTATGACTTCTCATAAGTTAGTATGGAAAATTCTATATTGAGTAACGAAACTCAGTATAGGCCTTCGCCGTACTTAGTGAAACCAAGTTTCATGCACGAACACTTCTTCATATCTCGAGCAAATCCTTTGTTCGGTCATCAGCACCTAAGTTCTATTACAACACAAATGATCCTATACATGGATTACATCTTAGAACTCTATAGACTTAGTGCTTAAGTCAATTTTGACATATCAAAATATCAAATTAAGGAGGGAACTAAAACTTAGTTCCTAACAGGTCTATTATTGCAGGTCAAAATAATTAGCACAATAATGATCCCAGTCCGAATTATTGATGAAGCCTAAGTAGATAATGATACAGTTAATGAGAAGATATATTCAAGAGAACATATACACGAGAGAAGATTATAAAGAGATATATGCAAATTTTAAAATTATCGTATATAAAAACCGCTATTTTAAAGCTCATTATTTGAATAAATCAAAATGTGGTTTTAGTTTTAAAATAAAAACAGTAACTGAAACTAAAGGTTTTTAAAGAAAAATTAAAGAAATACAGATTCTAGGGAAATATTCAACTGGGACAGAAATTAGAATGAAGTGTTGTAACTCCTAAACTGGACGATTCTAACCTAGGTTACTATTATGTGTCTATTTATACCTTTGGAGTTTAAGGAACACATTGATTATCTATTTTCATTACTAACTTTATCCTCTCAGTCTTTCAATTGATAACTTTAAACCTAAAATAAATTTCATCTCTTGATCCTTCAGGTAAGCTATATCTAATTAATTTAACCAGATAATTAAACCTCATAAGAAATCGAGTTGATTAATCTAACATGCATCCATGATCGTTTGTTCAAACCTTAGAATCAGCTACGGATTCTAGCCACTCATAGTAGAAAAAACACGTAAAGAGGAATGATAAATTGCATTACAAGAAAAATAAAGTGGATCTATTTCTTGAATACTTCTCTCCACTCAAAAGTTAAAGACTAAATAATGAAATAACCTAATTACATTGCTATATATACTAATGGTGAAAGAACTTGTGGGCTTGAACTTTAGGGAAAAGATTTGTAGAGATAATTTAACTCAGGATCCATTTTGACCAAGATTTGAATGAAAATAGCATCTTGAATACGTGTGTTGGTCGGCACACCCTACATCTACCTATACTTCCACATCATTTCATATAGTTGTGTAGATCTGAATGCCCTATTTTAACCGAAACAGGCAGCAATCCCGCACAATTCTTATTCACTTGTACACTTTTCTCCGAATTCCATATAATTTAATGTAAAATCAACCATGAGAAGCATAATTCCTACTAAAACATACTCATCCAAAAAATATAATAATAAACTTAAAAAATACATAAAATAATAGGTAAATAAATCGAGAAGCTTATCACTGTGGCCGAATTGTTGACTTGTTTCTACTATCCTCTAGTCAGCCGTATATTAACTATAAGGTACAACGAATTGTTGATATGTTTCTATCTCGACAAGAGGATGTTGAAAATAACACCACCATCATTTAGTGGAGTAATAACACAACTGCAATGGTTGATTCAAATGTTGTGTTTAACATTGATAATTGTTTTCCAAATTAGAGACATTCTAATTGATGGAACACGTCGGTGAAAGTGGATCCCAAGATTGATGTTGATTACCAAACATGCACATACTTGGTTTAATAAGTCAAAATAATAGAGAATGAATATTTAGCTTAAATCTATAGATTGACTCCACTAGTGACCTTATAGCTTGTGTCCCAAACCACGCTCGGATGTCGAAAGGACGATTATCCTCTGTGTGCAAGATGTCAACAAATAAGAAATTTATATTTTGAGTGATGTAAACCCTAGTGGTATAGAACATCAACAAATTAATTAGAATTAGGTTTTCCCTCATAATTTTCTACCTATTTATTAGCCACTGCATAGATTTGGGAGAGATCTCCACAGCCTTGACTGACATCTACCTCTCAGTGGGCTACTGATTGCTATTCATGGCCATCTGCATGAGTAGTCTCGTCCATTTTTCTCCACTCTTGATTATCAGAGAGCCTCCAGCTAGGGCATCCACCAACTTCTTCATGTGAGGGATCAGTCCCTCGTAGAAATAACAAAGCTCCTCATACCTCTTCCAAGCCTCGTATAGTGATTCATCATACCTCTAGCTGAAGTGGGTAATGTTTGATTTTCTTTTGAGGATTACATTTGGAGGGAAGTAGTTGGTTAAGAACTCCGCTCATAGCGCCTCCCGTGTGCCAATTTTGCTCTTGTCCAGGTAGGCAAACCACAACCATGCTACATCTCTAAAGGAAAAGGAAAACCACATTCTGAATGTGTCCTGAGATACTCCATTCTGCTCCCACCGTATTGTATGGCAGGTGCAGTTCAAAAAGGATAGGGGAGATTCATCAAGCAAGAAAATCGAGATTTTCACAGATGGTGGAATCATGGTTTAGATAGCAAACATTGTGGGGGACCACCACGAACATATGGGGCAAGTGGCTCAAGTGGCGGTGACTGAGACAAGAGTCACATTCATTGCTATAATTGCAAGGACATGGGGCTATATTTGACACAATGTTGAGCACCAAGACAAACAGAAGAGGCTCACATACATGCTGATGATGTTGAACCGACGCTACTGCTAGCGGTCTCAAAAGAGACATTGATGGACGAGTAAGATAGACCTGATGTTATGATGAATGAAGAATATTAGAAGTGGGGGTGGTCAAAAGATGTAAGAGATAATCGGTCGCTAAACTTATTTGAAGAGGCATTGAGTCATGAGTAGGCAGGAGTCGAAGTGATCCCGCTCATAAGTTGCTCCGCTGAAGAGCAAACATGGAAGAAACATTTGACCCGACTGATTCGACTACTTCACAATTTAAGCCAATCACTATCGATGAAACTAACCAAGATCGGAGCTTTACCACTCTATGGCAAGACATCCTTATTTTTGATGATAAGGGCTATGTTTGCTATAGAAATATGGATGATATGTTGGAAATTACACCTCTTATGGAGCTAGAGTTGGGAAAAATTGACAAGGAAGAAATGTTTGAGAGAAGCAGCAAGACATATTTGCAAGGGGTAAGACTAAAAGTGACTTCATTGTCAAAGTGGATCAAGAAGCTAGCGCAACCTTCAAAAAACAGATAAAGTGGGAGTTCGAGATGAGTGATCTCAGATTACATTTATACTACCTCAAAATTGAGGCATCTCAGTCCAAGGGAGGTATCTCGATCAAATCGTCAGCTTACGCCAAGGAGGTGTTAATCTAGTTCTGGATGATCAAGTGTAACTCTACGAAGATAAAAATTGATTCGAGGGATCTACTGTACAAGGATCTAGAAGGGCACCTGATTGATGCCACTGAGTATTGTTATGTCATCGAATATCTACACTATCTTCTTCGTACCAAATCGAATCTCTCCTATGCAGTTGGAATTACAAGCAAATTTACAAATAGGCCTACTGAAATGCATCACAAGGCTTTGAGCCGATTCTTTGATATCTGAAATGGACTATGAAATTCTTACTAGTATATGAAGGAGCAAACGAAGAGGAGGTGATCATTGGTTATACAGAAAGTGACCTTGCTGGTGACATTGATGATCAAAATAGCATACGACATAACATTTTATGTTAATGATTCTTAAGTTTTATAGAGTTCATAGAAGCAGAAGATTGTAGCGTTTTCCTCATATGAAGCTGATTTTACGGCAGCTACTACAACACGCATATCAGGTACTCTGGCTAGGGGTATTGATAGCTAAGCAAGTTGGGACAAAACCAAAGTCTGTGAAGTTGTTTGTCAACAACAAGTCCGCAATTGATATCATGAGGAATCTAGATTTCATGGTCAAAGAAAGCACATCAACATAAAGTATCACTTCATTTATGACTGTGTCGAAGAGAGAGAGATTAGCATCGAGTTCATTTGAACTGAAGAGCAATGAGCCGACGTGCTCTTGAAAGCTTCAACAGCAGCACTACCGGTGACTATGTGACACCCGCTCAGTGTCCCCGATCTCTATCCACATTAGGAGTAGGGGGAGAATGCTGATAACTACTCCAAGTTGTGGATCACAAACAAAATTATAGGAAGTGGAGGTTTTGGCAAAACAACAGGGACACAAATTCAGCAAAACATAAGGACGACAGATTCAGAGGCATCATCACCGGTCGGCGGAGTAAGAGCTGGGCCTTGATGGTTTGTATGAGGAGTCAACGACTTCTCAATTGGCTCATCTTTTTGGGTTTTTCCAAGGCTTCCAGACCGGATCAGGAGGTATCTATGGGGTCAGCCTGGGAGGTACAGACATGGACCACCATTTGATTAGTCTTGGTAGGCTCAACGTCCACCACCATCCGGTCCCCGCCTTCTTCAGGAGCATCCAGGAAGTTGAGGTTAAGGTTAGGGAACTTCAGAGCCATTCTCACATGAACGTCTACCATCGCCTTGTCAGCCGTCATTTGAAAAGGAATAAGGATGCATCAACACATTAAATAAATTCAATCAACAAAATGAATAAACCAATTTACATCATAAATTTCACTAAAGTGCTCGAACAATCTCATCATCCAGGTCTGTTTGCTCTTCGTGTAAGTTGATGTCTTGAGCCTGCAACATTTCCCTCGAAGACTCCAGCTGAGCGGCCATCGTGGAAATCTCACCCTTCAAGAAATAAATCTTTTCCACGACATTCGTGTCCTTTCTCTTAAAGTGGGAGGACCCAATCCTCGCCCTGTCGAGCTCCACCTTAGAAACAAAGAGCTCCTCTAGCACCTTACCAAGCTCCTCCTCCATGTCTTAAATCTTCTTCAAAAGCACTTCCACACGAGAAACTTCAGACCGTACCTTGGCTACCTCCTTTGCCTGATTCTCAGCAAGTCCCGGTGTAGAGTCAACGGGCCCATCACACCCTGAAAAGTAAAAATGTCCAAGCAAATTAGTAACACAATAACCATCGAGAAGTAACAAAGCAATATAAAACCTACCTCGACCACCTTCTTGTCCGTCTCAATCACTCACTGGATAACCAATCCGAAGGAAGCATCTAGAGCGGAAATCAATTCAGTTAGCCGGCGTTGAGCATGGCACATGAAAATTTCTATGTTCGCTGCCCGATCGGTAGGAGTGGGTGGAGACGTAGGAGGAAGCAGTTGGGACCTATCCACATCATAGTCGTGGGAGCCCTCCTTAATCCCTTCCTTGCTCTTCCACCTACCTTCCCATCTCTAATCTCACTCATCCTCCAAAAAGGACACCATGGGCTCTTCCATTCTTTGTCCTCCCTCCTGGAACCCTCACGATTCTTGCCAAAAGATTGGCGCTTATCCAAATCTGCATGTGTCCTCTTGGAAAGTGGATAGTCCACACACCGACCAGAAGACGGTCACTTCCTGTCTAATTTGCCGACCCATCTCGAGCCCTCTCCTCCCACCTTAAAGATAAAGCCAAAGCCTCTCTGGTAGCCTTGTTGATCCTTACTCTGCTGGGTAGTTCCATAATCTTATCGTTTGGACGCCAGATACATGTAGCTGAAATGCTTGTATCTTCCTAACTGCATTCCATGATATCACCATTACAATGTAGGCATTTTCAATCCTCTTCAACTCAGAGCGGGTAAGATCGATGCACCAAAGATCTGTGCACCAAAAAACAAAATATGAGAACAAGGAACAAGATGAACGAGTAGGAACTTTACATGTGGAATGAACACCGACTAAGAATGCCATCAGCAATGGGGCTAAATTCTGTATCCTCCATGTGTATCCCAATGTAGAACCTCCGATTCCACCATTTGGAGGAGTTGTCAGGACTATGTTTCACCAGCAGGGACCTATCCCCCGTCAATTTTGTCGCATAATAATAACCAGGGCGGACGGAACTGAGTCTATACATGTAGTGCAACTCCCGAATCATGGGAAGGCCAAGACCATGATCCATAAAGATGAGAAAAGTCCCAACCATGTGTCACCAATTTTTACGGGAGACAGGTTATAAGGAGCAAGGCCGTAGGAATTCAAGATGTCACAAAAGAAAGAGTGCAAAGGCAAGTCTACCCACTTTTCAACAATGGGGAAAAAGAAAGCTACATAGGCAAGCGGAGGGTCAAAATACCTCTACTCCTCTTATGGGATGAAGAACCTCTGGGCAACCCGGGCCGCCTGCCCAAGAACCTTAGTCAATTGCACCTCAAAGAGCGTGGACACAACTTATTATACCTGGTCCCTCATCGCAGCTTTCCCTTTATTCCTCTTCAGCGAAAACTGAACAGGTGGGTCAGCACCAGAGGAAGAGGAAACATCCATCACTATCTAATGGGAACCCGACCAAACCTCTACAATTTTGTAGAATTCCGGCGAGCCACGCTCCAGGGAAAGAGAACCCACCTCCTCTGGAGTGGACAACCTACTAGGTGGAGATTCAAAAAATGGGGGGGGGGGGTAGTACTCCTCCAGTTTTGGGAATCCGATTTGGAAGACATTATGGGAAATAAAGCCCAAAAAAGCTATGACAACCTAACTCAAGAAGCAAAGAGAACCAACAAAAACTGCCACACACCCCAAACTAACTTAAGAAATGAGAGGGTAGCGAACTTATTTAAACTTAAAAGAAAGATCGAAATCGCCAAGATATAGAACAAAAGTAGTTGAATCAAGAAATTGGGAGAATCCAGGGTGATGTGACCTCTATAGTAGGCGACGGTTGAATTTCTCATAACTGTCTGTAATTGTCCCCACTCTTCACAAAATTACGGTTATACCGAGCATGGGTGGAAAAATTAGAACTGCTCCAGTACATGAATTTCAAAGTCATCATGACTCGAATACGCAATCCAGGCTCATGACCCAGGATAACATGACCCGCGGTAGCACGACCTCAACACACTAGAACAACATAATCCAAAAACACCGAAAAATGAACAAATTATCAAGGCCCCCATAAGAGTTATCTATAGGGACTCTAAAAGCGCTATTACATGAGAGCCTAGCTCCCACAAAATGGGATGTCCAACGGGATGTCCCCCTCTTATTTTGTGGTTCCGGACCCACCACCTGAGCCTGCATGATAACACCATAGAGTAACTTGCATTCTTGGACATGATCCAAAAAAGTAGCCCCCTGCACCTGTCAAACTTCCCCACGAGGATTTCAACCTACCATTAGAAAAGTACCTTAAGAGGGCTGCTCTGGAACTCCCGATTCCTCCTTTTGAGGAGTTCGGAACGTTTGTGCTCTGAGAACATGCATTGTGACAGGCTTGATGCACAAAATAATTTTACCTTAGGACTCCCGATCACTCAACCCCAAATCCAAAGGGGCTGTTGTTGGCCTAAATCTAGTTGGGCTGAAACAGACAACGTCTAAGCCCAATAAAAATAATAAAAGTCAGAGTTCTTGAGCTCAAAATAAGAAATGTGCACGATACAAGGATCTACATGACTTCTGGAGGCCCATCTGCTGGACCAATAGCCACAAACAATGTCTCATCCACAGTCCACATTGCCTACCACGCTGACAGACCACAATCTACGACCTACATAGAGGATTAAGGAAATAAACGCGAGGCCGCGATAAACCCAGAGGATCGTTGGAAACCTTAGCAGGACTGCCCCCAAATGAATAAGAACTACCCACGAGTTCCCTATAAAAACTACTAGGGAGAGGCTAAGCGGATAAGGATCAGGTTGTGCATAGATTGGAAGACCATTGAGAACCTTAGTTGAACGACCCCAAAAATGGCGCAACAGCCAGCCTTCAATCACGACCATGGGGAAAATCAAAACTACTTTAGGAACTGAGTCTACAATAGGTGATGTGAATCGCCATTTATTTCTTTACCCCAAATTCATTTCATGGATATCAAAATAAATACTATGACAAACAATAAATGCCCTTTGCATGCTCATATTTAATTTAATGTGTAAATTCAAAGGAATAGCTCAACTCCTGCGGATTGAATAACGATGGTAGATGGTTGAAGGTGTTCCAACAAATCTGATCTTCTGATCTTTTCCCTTGTTCAATCCGGAAAACTGGTGAGGATGCGCTACCGGATTGAAACAGCTGCCCACTCTCTCACTCTCTCTAGGGTTTCTGATTTGAAACATCAAACTTATGTGGGAACTGAGAGAACTAATCTATTTTTTGATCTGGAGAATGGGCTATTAGGGTTTAATAAACCATAATGGGTTCTGAGCATTGTTAGGCCAGACCAGGGATAAATGCAAATAATAAAGTGGCCCTCCTATTAATTAGTTCCATGTTCTAACCACGACATAATTAATTATTAAACATTAATTCATGCCACCAGAAAATTAATGTTGACCTACCCCTCTATTACCACATTATTAGGAACGGGTTGCATTGACTTGGTTAATTCCCATATTTAAAGTTTCAGACATTCATTAATTAATTCAGCAAATGATAATTAGTTGTAATTAATTAATCTCTTATTATTCCTTAGTAGTACCACTTAACCCTTATCTTGCTTAAATCAATAATTCAGCCTGCAGGACTTAGCATAACGAACCTCGTGAGCTTCCCAGGAATGTCACCATCCTAAAATGGATATGGTTATCTAAATCCAGCCTGAGGAAACCCCCACATAGCCTGTCATCAACCAAGATATCACCCAAGATGAAGATATGTGAGTACATGTAAGACTCTCCACCATAGCAAGTCAAAGTGGCAGTTAACCCATGTGTGCCCCTCAACTATCAATATACTTTAGATCCGACCAAGTTACTGAGATCTTTACTCATTCATATGCCAAGTAGAATGGTTCATCTCACTGTTGATCCTATCAATACATTGAGATGTACCGGTCACACAAAGCAGTGAAGATAAACCACTTATGGTCTTGTCTGCCGCAGCCTAAACCGACAGCCAAACTAGAAACTGTCTCAGATGTTATAACTATTTATATCTCCCTAGGTCGAATGCTTCATACGATCTTCGGTGATTTCTTACACACCGTATGATCTCCCTATCGACAAGATAATTGGATGTGTTTGTTTGCATTGTATGATTGTTAATTCAGATAGGAGTTATTTATTGCAAGTTATTAATGATTACCAGCATATCAAACATAACGTTTTCCAATATACCAATCATAATGCTTTTATGTATACAATTCCAACAATCTCCCACTTATACTCAAAGCATTATACCATTTCTTTCTAGTGTATAACATGTGTCTATTCTAATCTAGCTATTATATTTGGTCACCAAGTGGCCGACTTCATCCTCAGTCCTAGGTTACAAATATTACCCTCGTATGTCTTCTGTGGTAAGCTCTTCATAAATGGATCCGCTAGATTATCCTTCCTGTCAATCTTCTCTTTTAGCACATCACTCCTCTCTATGATTTCTTGTATGATATGGTACTTTCTCTCTATGTGATTTGACCCCTTGTGAGTTCTTGCTTCTTTAGAGTTTGCTATTGCACCAGTGTTTTCACAATATACCGTGATAGTCTTGGGCAAACTCAGAACAATATCTATCTCATGGAGGTAGTTCCAGAGCCATACTGCTTTCTTAGAAGTTTCTGAAACTGCCACATACTCAACTTTCATGGTGGAGTCCGTGATACATTTCTGTTTTGCACTCCTCCATGATACAACTCAACCTCCCAGGGTGAACAAATAGCCCGAGGTCGATCTCTTCTCATCCTGATCCGCCTGGAAATCCGAATCCATATATCCCACAGGGCACAAATTCTCACACTAATAAACAAGAGAATAGTGTCGAGTTCTTTTCAGATACTTGAGAATATGTTTGACAGCAGTCCATTTTGCCTGTCTAGGGTTAGACTGATACCTGGCCACAATGCCCTGGGCATTATAGATATCTGGCCTCGTACATAGCATCGTATACATGAGAGTTCCCACTACCAAAGCATATGCTACATTACCCATCTCATCCTGCACCTTTTGTTTGCAAGGCATTGTGCTTTAAACAGAGGAACACCATGACTGAAATGTAGCAATCCTTTCTTGGCATTTTGCATGCTAAAATGAGCAATCACAGTTTCAATATAAGCAACCTATGACAAGCTTAACATCCTCTTCTTGCGATCACACAATAATTTAATCCCAAGGATGTATCCAGCATCTCTTAGGTCCTTCATTTGAAACTGTTTGGATAACCATCTCATTATGTCTGACAACACCTCCACATTGTTGTCGAATAGAAGAATGTCATCTACATAAAGTGCAAGGAATACCACGCTTCCACTGACGCATAATCGATACACACAACTTTGGGTTTGCACTTTGAAAATACATAGGATTTAATCACATCATCGAAATGTTTGTTCAATGATTGTGAAGCATGTTTAAATCCATACAAGGACTTCTTTAGCTTCCAGAAAAGATGTTCTTCACCATCCTTCACATGACCCTCTTGCTGCTGCATATAGATGTCACAACCTTATTCGAGGTACCCATTTAAAAACGTGGTTTTGACATCCATCTGCTAGATCTCTAGGTCCACACGTGCTGCTATGGATTGAATAATTCGAATGGATTTGAGAATGGCTACCGATGAGAAGGTCTCATCATAGTCAATGCCCTCTTCCGTAGGTACGCTGCTGTTAATAACGTGTGGCCCCAAAACGAAACATGCAAGTTCGCATAACTCATCATCGACCTTACCATTTCAAGAAGAGTTATATTTCCTCTTTCGCCACACCATTCTGCTGAGGTGTTCCCGGTGCGGTCCATTGGTATGTAATCCCATGCTATGATAAAAACTTCAACTCGTCACTGAGATACTCACCACCATGATCAGATCGTAATGACTTAATGGTCTTGTTTAACTTCTTCTCTACTTCCGCCTTGAATTCCTTGAATTTCTCAAAGCATTCAGACTTATAGTGAAGTAAGTAAACATACCCGTATCTCAAGTAATCATTAATAAAAGTGATGAAATACGTAAATCCTCCACGATCTAGCATAGATATCGGTCCGCATAAGTTAGAGCGGATCAATTCCAACTCATCAATTGCTCGAGACTGACTTGCAATGAAAGGTCTGGACGTCATCTTTCCCTCTATACAGGATTCACAAACTCGATGTGGAACTACCTGGATTGAATCCAATGTTCCATCATCCACGAGTCTCTTGATCCTCTTTAGATTGATGTGATCAGTCTCAGATGCCATAGATATGTAAGATCCTCATAAGAAGATGAAAACTTTCTCTTCCTATGATTAAATGAGTTATATGCAGCATTCACGAAAGATTCACGCAAACAAGTTATGATATAAAGAGAGTCTTTCTATATCCCACGACATATAACACCGTTATTGCCATTGATAGTAACATTACTATAAAAAATAACTAAAAATCCATCATTTATTAAACGGGAAACATAAAGAATGTTCCGCCAAAAATCCAGCTCATGCAAAACGTCTCTTAAAATCAAAACATTTTCTTGAAAGAACAATATAACATCTCTAACTGCTGCGGCAGACACAGAAGCAACATTACACATGGAGATTGTCACCTCATCATTATTCAGCTGCCTTGTCGGCCTGAATCCCTGCAGAGTGTAACAAACATGATTAGTAGCTCCAGTATCCACTACCCAGGAATGGGTAGAAAGTGACGCTAAACTTGTTTCTATTAAAAATGCTAATGATGTACCTTGTCCAACCCGCTTGGTCAGACAATCCTTCTTCTAGTTACAAGTTTTGCCACAATGGAAACACTTGCCCTTCTACCCCGATGTCACAGCCTTCTTTTTCCCAGAAATTTCGCTTCCAGAGGCTATCTCTTGAATTTCTTTCTAGTCACCTCTTTAGCAACTTTTGATGAAGCAGGGCGACTACCGGTAGAACCAAGATTGAATTTTTAGGTTGCATGACTGATTCAGCGGTCATGAGATCACTAAGTAACTCATTAAGAGTGTTCTCCTTTATACTCATGACAACATTCAGTCTGAAGTTCTCAAAAGACTTCGGAAGTGAGGTGAGTGTGATATCGACTTGGGCTTCCCCATCAATACCTCCTCCATGCAACGTCAGTTCATCCATGAGATGAGTCATGGAAATAACGTGCTCCCTCATCGAGCTACAATCAGTCATTTTACATATCACGATTTCCCTCAAGAGTTCCAATCTGACGGATCTATCTAATTCCCTATAAGTAACTTTGAGACTATCCATAATCTCACCTGCTTCTTCATAGTGCTGATGTTGTTGCTGGAGCACCTTAGACATAGTGGTCATCATGTAGCACTTGACTTCATTCACTCTACTTCATTATTAGACTTTACCCACTTGTCATAGAGGTTTCGCTCCACATCAGTTGACTTAGCAGTGGGGACAGTTGGTCACGGAGTGTTAAGAACAAATTGATGTTCCTCTGCAACTAGGATATAATCCAAGTTGCGTTTCTATTCCAGGAAATTCGGACCATTTGATTTTGTGCCAAGATATTGATGACATTATTCATAGACATATCTGAAAACAATAATTGATTAAAGTAAGAACATACATGCAGAACAATGATACAAATATGCATTGTAACATTTTGATAAACCAATACAAATGTTTCTCCCATTTGCCTAGGTGCATCTACTGCAAGCTCCTTTCGACGACGTTTACAAAAGACCACCTAACCAGACTGCTCTTTGAAGTTCAAGTATTTAATTTCAATCCATGCCAGGAATTCGCCATCAAATGAAATTAATAATCATAGATAAAACTAAAACCATGTTCAACCTATCTGAGCAGGGACATTAGTACTCAGGCAACATCTAAGCATTTGACCACAATTCTAACTCCGGAAGTTATAAGGATGATTTTTCATACGTACTAGACCCATGACGCATGCCTTTTACAACCTTTGTTATGCCATTTAAAACAATCCTAGTGAACTTATGAACGAATAAAGTAAGCACGCTACGGTCGTGTAGACATCTACTCACTTCAATGTCCACTTCTCACATGTTTAAATGTTTTATTTAGAAATCTCATATATTAGATCTTATGAACAAATAAAGTAAGCATGCTACGGTCGTGTAGACGTCTACTCAATTCACTGCACACATCTAATAAGAGACCGCATTGTGGAGGTCTTGTTGATTTTAATTAAAAATCTTGCTTAGTCTTTTTCTTTCAATTTGTTCTTATGCGCACAGATTATTTTATGATACCATAAATTATGTCACATCTAAAATTCCATCATATTTCCCAACATGATTTCGGAATGTATAGACATAATTTAATACGTAAAATAAATCACATAAAGCATGTTTTGAAAAGTAAATACTAAAGCAGTAACATGCTTCCCTATTATCTACGACATGCTTTAAAAAAAAATAACAAAAGCAGTAGCTTGCTTTCCTATTATTTACTAGTGCACACATATTAAATCACATCATACGAGAAAATAATATATAAAATAAAAAAATTCTCTGGCCCCTAGATGCAATTCCATGGGAAATAAAAATTAAACCTATGTATTACAAGGCTTTAATTAAATACAGATCTTCAAACTAGGCTCCCACTCTTTAAGTTGAAAATTGCAATCTTTGGGCTAAAAAAATACTGCAATTTGGGCAAAGAATTAGGGTTTAAGACCCATAAGATTTACCAAAATCCTAATTCAAAGAAGCCCTAGTTTCCAGAATTTTGGGTCACCTCCGGGCTGTTGGGCCCGAGCCCAGCCCGTGCCCAGAAATCTTAATTGCTGCAAACCCTAGCAGCAGCAAGAGTTGCAGCCGCCACCTTCAACACCACCAAAAACCACCTCCATTTGCCACAACAAGGGTCACCGACGCCGCTACTAATCCACAGCCCACCCGCCGCTGCTGCCAAAACTATTGTCACTGGCATCGCACGGGTCCAAGGCCACGGCCTGCTGCAACTCACGTTGATCCTACTGTTTGCATACAACAATAGTGCACACACCGGAAACACGAATTATGTGAACAATCATGGATGTTGCCGCCACGCTCGCCCTTCCACTGCCGTCCGCACCTGCGCACGACCTTCACTTATCCGCAGAGACCTGCGCCGGTCGAGCCAGCGCCACTACAAGCATGAGGAAGAGGGTAACAAAATGCAAGCTGCTGCTGGGTGACCCATAGTTGCAAGCCACCGCGTGCGACTGCTGTTTGTAGAGAACCGCCGCGTGCTGCTGCGCGCAGTCACTTCCTGGCCTGCTGACAGCCGCCGCCGCCGACAGCGCGCGGCTCCTGCGTGCTCAGCCCATCGGAAACTATTTTACCAGTTTTTCTATCGTCGTTCTTCATTCTCTATTTTTCTCCAGTTATAGATTTAATTAGAATATTACAACAGATGTAGAACTATTACATATTTTTCTATCAATCTAATCGTTGATTTTCTCGCGATTTAAAAACAAGGCCACGAGAACAAAAAACATCCACAATAAATAAATACATCCACGATAAATTATTAACATACATACACTGAATGTCAATATTTATTTTCCGATAGATCCATAATATATGAACCTGGCTCTGATTCCAATTGTAGGAACTGAGTGTACAATCGGCGATGTGAATCGCCATTTATTTCTGGACCCTGGATTCATTTTATGGATATCAAAATATATGCTCTGACAAACAATAAATGCCTTATGCATGCTATAATTCAATATAATGCGTCAATTCAAAGGAATACCTCAACTCCTGCAGATTGAATAACGACGGTAGATGGTTGAAGGTGTTCCTTCACATCTGATCTTCTAAACTATTCCCTTGCTCGATCCGAAAATCTCGTGAGATGTACTACCGGATTGAAATAGCCGCCCACTCTCTCACTCTCTCGAGGTTTTCTGATTTGAAACATCAAACTTATGTGGGAAGTGAGAGAACTAATCTATTTATAGATCTGGAGAATGGGCTATTGTTGGTCCCAGATCATAGTACGTGTGATGTGCAGCGGAAGTAATAAGACAGTTATTTGGACTCTTAAATTGCAGACAACTCAGTTTTGACTCACACAGTTTTTATATAACTGGTTTGAAAATTATAGTTTTTAATAGCCAACAGATTAGGTTCTCAATTTACAGATATGAACAGTCAACAGTTATAGACTTCAACACTTTTTAGATATGTGTTGAAGGTTTCAAAATGCAAATGTAAACTGTAAAGTGCGTATGTAAGTAAACTATAAATGACACAGGATATTTATAGTGGTTCGGAACCTTAAGTCCTACGTCCACTCTTCGGAACTTGATCCCGTAATTAACTAACTAATGAAGATACAATCCTCACGATCTATAGCCAAATGCTGTAGAGACCACCGTCCACAACATAATGGTTCACTCGCCCAGGCAATTGTTCTTCACTCCTTCTTCAGTTCATCAAATCCAAGTACCTCCTCGAAGTCTCCTCAGAACTGGAAGTCGTTGGAAATGGATTGAGGACAAACCTCCCTTCTCCTTCTCCGGTGGGTGGATGGTTCAGTTCTTCCCAGAACGTAAGCTAGTTGGCCGTTGCCCGTGATAACATTCTTTCCCTCAGAAAGGAAGGTTGTTGTGTTCTCACTTAGAAAGTAGGAACACCAAGAATGTAGACTAAGTCAGGAGACTTAATCCTCGTGCACACGAGGTCACACGGTGAATCTCAGAAGATTACTTAAGCAATAAATGCCTCGTGTTCAATAAATAAACCACATAAGTAATGTGTTCGAAGTTGTATGTTTGCCTCTGAATCTCCTGCTATTTATAGTTAGCGATGTGAAAATAGCCGGAAGAGACATTTTGAAGGATGTCCAATCAGAGTCCATCCTTCTCTGAAAAGTAGACCTGCTCCTCTGCCTTTTTCTGAACTACTGCCGTCCTTTTTGCAGGACAGTTTGTACTTGATGTGTCAGACGCTGAACTACGTTGTACGCCAGTCACAACTGAGTGTTTCCTTTGACTTCTTTAATGTTATTTTATGACTGATCGACATCTCTGCTCTTCATTTATTCCTTTGACGTGAAACAGTTTTGATCAGAAACTGTGAGCGCCTCTCAACAACTTCTTATGTGAAAACTGTATCCACAATTTTTCTTGATATAACAATCCTTGATAGTTGGAATACTGTCTATTCAGTTTTCTGCATTCGTTACTCTGCTAAGTTTTTCTCTTCAGGACGACTTCTACTTCAAAAACTGTTCAACAGTTTTTAACAGTTTTCTTCTCCTAGACTATAACAACTCCATCATCCTATACAAGGAATACATGAGGTAATAACTCTAAGGCCTAGACTTTGGTGCACAGTTTTGACACATCAAAACACCAATTTTAAAGGTGGGATTTCTACATCAATACGTAACAATTTCCCCCTTTTTGATGTTGTCAAAACCATACCTCTAAGTCTATCTAAGTCGGCAAGAAGATGCAGTTGATCTGAGTTTACAGGTTTTATCAAGCTTATCGCTACTCATAACTGTGCTTCTTCTATACTCAACCTACTCTAATCGATCTTCCCCTTGAATGGGAGAGGACATTTTCAATTAAAATAAATCAAATTAGAGCGATAAGAAAACAAGGTGCTGGTCAAACTAGAACATGTGAATTCAGCCAGCCAAGAATCAAGGTAAGAGACATTGAGTAATTGTCTTCAAACCAACAATTTTTCACTTTTCACTTTATATATGTTCGATTACAAGTACATGAAATGTTTTAAAACTGCGGTAACAAAAGAAGACACACACAAAAAAAAAGAAACTGATCAAAAGAACTATTCCTTTTGCTTGTCCTGATCCTCGTCCTTTTGCATTGAGGAAGTTGCGGCAGAAGTGGAAGATCCGGTTTGTACATAACTATTTGTAGCCATTCCCTTGAAGATTTTCATCTTTTGCTCTCTAGAAGCCTTCATTGCTTCTAGTTGCATTTTTATCTCTTCGACCCATAGTTTTTGCTCTACTTCTCGCCTTTTTGCCTCCTCTTCTCGTTTCCCAATAAGTTTCAACTGCAACTTCATAATTTCATCTCTTCTCTCCTTGCTTCATAATATAAGCGGCTTGAGACAAGCTTAACATCCTCTTCTTGCGATCATGCAAGACTTTAATCCCAAGGATGTATCCAGCGTCTCCTCGGTCCTTCATTTGAAACTGTTCGGATAACCATATCTTTATGTCTGACAACACCTTCAAATCGTTGTCGAATAGAAGAATGTCATCTACATAAAGTGCAAGGAATACCATGCTTCCGCTGACGTATAATCGGTACACACAACTTTCAGTTTCGCACTGTGAAAATCCATAGGATTTAATCACATCATCGAAAAATTTGTTCCATGACCGTGAAGCTTGTTTAAGTCCATACAAGGACTTCCTTAGCTTCCAGACAAGATGTTCTTCACCATCTTTCACATAACCCTCTGGCTGCTGCATATAGATGTCACGACCTTCCTCAAGGTACTCGTTTAAAAACGTGGTTTTGACATCCATCTGCCAGATCTCTAGGTCCATATATGCTGCTATGGATAGAAGTATTCGAATGGATTTGAGCATGGCTACCGTTGAGAAGGTCTCGTCATAGTCAGTGCCCTCCTTTTGACTATAACCCTTCGCCACCAACCTGGCTTTAAAAGCCGTTATTTCTCCTTTTGAACCTTTCTTGCGTTTGTATACTCATTTGCAACCTATGGCCCGAAAGCTATCTGGTAGCGCAGACTTTTGGTATACATCCATAGAGGTAATTGATTCAATTTCTGAATCCAAGGCTTTATGCCATTTTTCCGCATCTTTGTCATTTACATCTTCGTCGTATGTCCATGGTTCGGTATCATCTAGTCCGTCTTCCAGGATCAAGTCCGAAGACTCTCCCACGAACATATACCGCTCGGGTTGGTGGGTACCCTCCCACTACGACGGAGCACTGGTACCCTCCTTCTAACTTATCAGGTTCCTTCGACAAAACATATGCCGGACAACCCCACACTCTTATCTTTGACACACTGGGCTTTCGCCCATGCCACAGTTCCGAGGGTGTTTTAGGAACTGACTTAGAAGGTACCAGGTTCAGCAGGTATGCCGCTGTTAGTAACGCGTGGCCCCAAAACGAAACAGGCAAGTTCGCATAACACATCATAGATCTAACCATTTCAAGAAGAGTCCTATTTCTTCTTTCTGCCACACCATTCTGCTGAGGAGTGCCCGGTGCGGTCCATTGCAATGTAATCCCATGCTCTGATAAAAACTGCAAGAACTCGTCACTGAGATACTCACAACCATGATCAGATCGTAATGACTTAATGGTCTTGTTTAACTTATTCTCTAATTCCGCCTTGAATTCTTTGAATTTCTCAATGCATTCAGACTTATAGTGAAGTAAGTAAACATACCCGTATCTCGAGTAATTGTCAATAAAAGTGATGAAATACTTAAATCCTCTACGAGCTTGCGTAGACATCGGTCCACATAAATCAGAGTCGATCAGTTCCAACACATCGCTTGCTCGAGATTGACTTGCCTTGAAAGGTCTGGTCGTTATCTTTCCCTCTATACAGGATTCACAAACTCGATGTGGAACTACCTGGATTGAATTCAACGTTCCATTATCCACGAGTCTCTTGATCCTCTTTAGATTGATGTGACCTAGTCTCAGATGCAATAGATATGTAAGATCCTCATCAGAAGATGAAACTTTCTCTTCTTATGATTAAATGAGTTATATGCAGCATTCACGGAAGATTTATGCAAACAAGTTATGATGTAAAGAGAGTCTTTATGTATCCCACGACAGATAACACCGTTATTGCCATTGATAGTAACATGACTATCAAAAATAACTGAAAATCCATCATTTATCACACAGGAAATAGAAATATGGGTCCGCCGGTAATCCGGCACATATAAAACATCTCTTAAAATCAGAACATTATCTTGAAAGCATAATGTAACATCTCCAACTGCTACTGCAGACACACGAGCAGCATTACCCATGGAGATCGTCACCTCATTATCATTCAGCTGCCTTGTCGGCCTGAATCCCTGCAAAGTGTAACAAACATGAACATTAGCTCCAGTATCCACTACCCACGAATGTGTAGAAACAGATGCTAAACATGTTTCCGTTACAAATGCTAATGACGTACCTTGTCCAACCCGCTTGGTCAGACAATCCTTGTTCCAGTGACCAATTTTGCCACAACGGAAACTCTTGCCCTTCTTCCCCGGTGTCACAGTCTTCTTTTTCCCAGAACTTTTGCTTCCAATGGTTGTCTTCTTGAATTTCATTCCAATCACCCTTTTAGAACCTTACGATGAAGCAGGGCGACTACCGGATGAAACCAAGACTGCCTTATCAGGTTGTATGACTGATTCAGCTGCCATGAGATCACTAAGTAACTCATTGAGAGTGTACTTTTTTTTTACTCATGACAACATTCAGTCTAAAGTTCTCAAAAGACTTCGGAAGTAAGTTGAGTATGATATCGACATGGGCTTGCCCGTCAATACCTCCTCCATACAACGTCAGTTCATCCATGAGTTAAGTCATGGAAACAACGTGCTTCCTCACTGAGCAACCATCAGTCATTTTACAACTCACGATCTCTCTCATGAGCTTAAATCTGACAGCTCTATCCAATTCCCCATAAGTAATTGTGAGACTATCCATAATCTCAGCTGCTTTGTCATAGTGCTGATGTTGTTGCTAGTGCACCTTAGACATAGTGGTCATCATGTAGCACTTGACTACATTATTAGACTTGACCCACTTGTCATAGAGGTTCCGCTCCACATCAGTTGACTCAGCAGTGGGGATAGCTGGACACAGAGTGTTAAGAA
The DNA here is from genome assembly GCA_026898455.1 of Plectranthus barbatus. NCBI lineage: Eukaryota > Viridiplantae > Streptophyta > Magnoliopsida > Lamiales > Lamiaceae > Plectranthus > Plectranthus barbatus. Next base: position 62,888 of record JAPKLW010000661.1, read on the forward strand.
CATATTAATGTTCCTCTGCAACTAGGATATAATCCAAGTTACGCTTCCATTCCTGGAAATTCGGATCAGTTAATTAATTTTGTACCAAGATATGTATGACATTATTCATAGACATATCTGAAAACAATAATTGATTAAAGTAAGAACATACATGCAGAACATTGAAACAAATATGCATTGTAACCTTTTGATAAACAAATACAATTGTTTCCCCCAATTGCTTAGGTGCATCTACTGCAAGCTCCTTTCGAAGACGTTTACAGATGACCACCTAACAAATGTTTCAACAGATTTGATGCCGAATAGTCGCTGAAAATGCTTTTGAAGAAGTAACTTCGCTACTTGTTGACGTACAAGCTCAACAACTTTCTCGGGAGTTTCTGCAAGAGTTATTGCTTGAGAATGTCTGATTGCTTGAGCCTAGTTCTCTTCATCTTCTTTCCTGAGTCTTTCTTCTTCTTCTCCTCGTAGTCTTTCATCCTCCTCTTTTCTTAATCTCTCAAGATCCTTTGCTTTTTCTTCTTCAAGCTCTAGAAGATTCATTTGGATCTCATCTGTCTTTGCATTGAGCCAAATTTGAAGATTTTGTACCTTCACAAGAGTAGCATAATTCTTATAAATTCTGTGGAGAATGAATTCGATATTTATTTCATCTGTTTCTTGCGTGGCCGATTCTGGAAGATGCAATCTATTAGCAATAATTTCTTGCAATGGTTGTTGCTCGGCAGTTCGTTTAACTGGCACCACAATAGTTTTCTCGACTTGTCTTTGTTGCACAGAAGTAGATTTCTGCGGAGGTGGATCTTGATTGGTAACAACTATCATCGGCAGATCCTGGGTTATTGTTTCCTGAATCGGCAATTCAGAAATTGTTCCCCCTGTCTCTAAGACCGTCTTGGTATTTAGCAGAACTATTTCAGGTGTGTCCTTGTGAGCTTTAATAGGTGAGCTTCCAGAATATGTTGAAGGAGTAAAAGGTTGCCATGGAGGAGAGTTCTTCTATGGAGGAGTTGGACTTTGTAGGTCTAAAATAATCACTGTACCATCCTCTGGATTTCCTTCAGGAGGTTCAGTCTGCTCCCCCGCTCCACTCATTTTTCGTTCTTCTTCCTGGATGCTCGTAAGTACCAACCTCCTTCTTTTCTTTGTCTTTGTTGAAGCAACTTCTTCTTGTACACGTTTCCCTTTATTAAGTTGTGAGTTGGACTCATCAACAAAGTCCTCCTGTTGATTCACATTACTATCATCATCATCTCCACCGTCATCATCTTTAACCCTTTCTTCTGCTTTATCATAAATTTTATCATTTTGTGGTAGAAAATCAGTTGGGACTAGGTATTCCCCTTCTTCCCTAAGACCTATCAGTTTCTCTATCAGGTAACTGATTTTCAATCCGAAACCAACACCGGACTTGAATTTGTTAGTGTCCCGAATGGTCTCATTCTTTCTAGCATGCTCAAGAATACGACCAAAAATAAATTCCGCCCAGTTCCCTCCTGGAGCATCATCCAATACCATCATAACAATGTACTTTGGTTGGCTTAGTTGCGAGAAGGATCTTGCACCGCAATAGTGATGGGTTTTGTATACTGAAAGCATTTATTATAATGAGTATACAACGGTTTATTTCTCCTATCTGTTAACAATCTTACATGTATGAACAATGGTATCCTCTTGTCTCACCGATAGGAACGATCATATGGCTTGTTATAGATCGCAGAAGACAGTATGATAATTTGACCTAGTGAGACATAAACCTGATCACAGCCGAGACAGCGTATGACGATACGTGGGGCCTTTGGAACGTAACTATGTTCTTTTTGCAGTGTATAGCCGAAGAACGCACTCCAAAAGTAAGCTCCAACTCCGAAAGTTCTCGAGAGAAAGTCCCAGAGCCACGAGTAAACGCGCTCCAGAACCTCCTACTTGGAATGGATCAGCATCGTGTAACGCAACTTGCGTTGAGTTTCCCACCACTGCATCCTTCAACCATGAACGATCCGACCGTAGTGCAACTCATGAATCAAGTTTGTGATGCACAGCAAGAGATTGCCATAGTCAACCTACAGATGGAACAAATGACAAGGGCGCACCGTGAGGTGTTCGAGGAGAATCAACGCCTTCGGGCGGCAAGGCCCATTGCCAACCCTCAACCGTGGGTAACGGTTCCTGAGAGTTCCACCTGGTGCCCGCCAATGACCCCGCGGAACCTAAACGTGGAGTTCGACCACAACCTTAGCGGCCGCGGTCAGCACGTCCCTCCCAACATCGGAGGGGGGCATAGGACTGGGGCTTGAGATGAAAGAGCCCCTGCTCCTGACCCGACAATGAACACAATCGAGAGCCGCCTGGACTACTTCGCGTCCCTGCTGGCCCGCATCCCTGGCATGCCCCCGCCAAAAAGAAACATCATGAGAGAAAGCTATGTAGACTCACCATTTCCTCCTAGCAACACAAACGTCAAAATTTGCGTGAGATTCATCCCGTATGACGGAACTACGGACCCAGAGACCCACATCACGATTTACAAGCAAAAGATGTTCGCCGCATCCATTCTTGCAGAAGAGCGTGAGGCCTGTATGTGCATGAACTTTGGGTCCAACCTCATAGGACCCGCATTGGAGTGGTTCGTGAGTCTGCCACGAGGGTGTATCTCAACCTTCACCGAACTCCACCAACTATTCCGGAGGCAATACGCCAGTAGCAGGAAGCTGGAGAAACACCCCGATGAGCTGTACGCTATCATTCATACGTTGCGAGAGCCTCTGCGTTCACACGTGGCCCGTTTTCATAAAGAACTAGTCAACATCCCCAACTTCCCTCAGACTACTGCGATTGGGGCTTTCCGGAAGGGCCTGGATGTGGATTCCGATCTATACAAAGAGCTGACCTTGTATCCTTGCCAGACCCTCGACGATGCCCTCAACAAGGCTAGGGCTCGCATAAAGTTGGAAGAGGACGAACCATATCGAATCTCGCGAAGAAGTGCCTTACGCACCTCGAGACGATCCACAAGGGATGAGAAGACCGACCCCCGTGACAAGAAGGATGCAAGGCCACACCCATACGCCCGGGCACCAAGAAATAGTGCCCCGTATGTGCCTGATTATACATTGTGCATCGCACCCGCAGACCTAGTGTACAACGTCATGAAGCAGATGCCCAGGGCTGTAAGATGGCCACCTCGATTGGCGACCGACCCTGCCTCCTGGGACTCCAAGAAATTCTGCGAGTTCCATAATGACCACGGTCATCGCACGGAGGAAAGTCGAGCGCTTCGAATCGAAGTCATGGAGCCACTCAAGAAGGGACTTCTCATGGAGTACCTGTCGCCAAAAGGCAAAAAGACTTGGACCTGAGGAAAGGTGAACCCCGGAAAGAAGCCTAACGATGGCAACGTCCCAACTAACCCTACTACAGAAAAGACTGTCCATTTCATTACCGGAGGATCGGAAGTAAGCAGGATCGATCGCAGCTCCGCAAAACGAGCCTACCGAGCCGCAAGAAATGAGGACGGGGTTCCCCATAAGAACCCAGAGCATGAAATCATTAAATTCACCAGCGAGAAGTCACTGGGGACCCACCATCCACATCATGATGCCCTGGTCATCACTTTTCCCATCTCCAACTGTCGAGTTCACCGGATCCTGGTAGATAACAGAAGTTCGACGAACGTGCTATTTTATCAAGCCTTCAAGAAAATGGGCATTCCGGAGTCGAGACTGATAGGAAACATTACCCAACTAACCGGGTTTAGTGGGGAGAAGAGAAACACGATGGGAGATATATGCGCCTACCTGTGTATTGCGGAGGAGAGAATTTGGATTCGACTTTCCAAGTGGTCGACGCTCCATCAGCCTATAATGCCATCCTCGGTCGACCTTGGCTGCACGAATTCCAAGCCATCCCTTCCACTTATCACCAAGTCGTGAAGTTCCCCACGAGATGGCGGGTACACACCATTCACGGAGAACAAACGGTCTCTCGCAAGTGCTATTACACCAGCCTCAAGGCAGTAAATACCATCGGGGAGACCACCAAGAATGCACCTCCCGAAGAATTGGAAAAGGTATCACTTGACGAGCACGTGATGGGTTTTGTATACTGAAAGCATTTATTATAATGAGTATACAACGGTTTATTTCTCCTATCTATTAACAATCTTACATGTATGAACAATGGTATCCTCTTGTCTCACCAATAGGGACGATCATATGGCGTGTTATAGATCGCAGAAGACAGTATGATAAATTGACCTAGTGAGACATAAACCTGATCACAGCCGAGACAGCGTATGAGGATACGTCTGTCCGGATGGCTGCAGCATTGTCGGAATAAGTAGTCTGTCTTGGCTACTTGACATGCTGGTACGCAGAGGTGGCATATTGATGGACAGCAGTGAGATGTATTCGACTGTCTGACATCAACGAATACAAGATCTCGTTACATTGATTGAGTCCTAACCCTAACGAAGGTTCAGAGGTTTGCACGAGTTGACTGTTGCTTTGACTTGCCATGGTGGAGAGCCTAAGTAACGTGCTCGTATATCCGCATCTTGGGTAACAGCAGTTCGTGTAGTACCGCCTGAGACTGGGTTTAGGTAACCATATCCGAGTAATAGGATGGGGACATTCCCTGAGGAACTCAATAATATTCATCGTGCCAAAGTCCTACAGGCTGATTAAGTTCAGGCACGAGTGATAAGGTTTGAGTGGTACTACTCAAGAATTATAAGATATTAATTAATTGTAGTTAGAGCTTGTCAGAGGCTCCGATTAATTAATGGATGTCCGGTAACCTTAAATATGGGGATTCTCAATTAATGCAGCCTGTTCTCATAACGTGGTAATAAAGGGGTAGGTCAATATTAATTCTGTGGTGAAAAAGAATTAATATTAATTAATTAATTGTGTCCTGTGTTGTGGACATGGGAATTAATTAATTTATAGGCCCACTTTATTATTTGCATTAGGTCCCAGGTCTGGCCCAAATAAGTGTGCTGAATTGAGCCCAGTAGCCCATTAAGGATAAAACCCTAGGTCTATAAATAGACCACTCTCTCTGGAAACCCTAGCCACCTTTTTGTGATTATTCAAATCAGTCAAAACCCTAGGGCAGAGAGAGAGGAGGCGCCGATCCCAAGAGGAGAAGAAGGAGAATTTCGATTCTGGTCCTGCTCAAGCCACAGATCTATGGAGTCCTCACCAGTAGTAGATCTGATAAGTACCGGGATACAGATCTGAAGATCTAATCTGGAGAATAAATTCTTTTTCTCTTGATTTCTTTGTTTTCGATTTTATTGTAAGAAATTAGAGATCTAATTTCCTATTCCGCAGATAAAATCAGATTACGTGGTTGAATTCAAGTTGGAAATTCAAACGCAAAAGATCGGTTCAGACTCGACGGAATTACGGTAAATTCCTTAATCCACAATTCTGATTATTAAAATCATAGGAGCATGCTAGGATTTATTATGATTTTAATTATGCACAATATCCATAAATCGATCTGGTTCAGTTTGGTTTTGGTGATTCGGTTCACGGGAAAACCCTACAGCACGATCCCACAAGAACCACCTTCGTTGGTGCTGAGCTCGCCCTGGAGATACGGACGGAGCTCATGCTATTCTTACGGTCCCAATTGCACGTCTTTGCCTGGTCACACGAGGATATGACCGGGATAGATCCGAAAGTAATGACCCATCGACTACACGTCGACCCCTGCAAGAAGCCAATCCAACAGAGGCATCGAAGATTCACCCCTGAAAAGACTAAGCCATAAACAATGAAATTGTTAAACTGCTAAACATCAGATTGGTACGAGAAGTTAAATACAATTCATGGTTGGCCAACGTGGTGGTAGTAAAAAAGAAAAATGGCAAAATCGGGTATGCATTGACTTCACTGATCTCAACAAAGCCTGCCCCAAAGATCCGTAACCTCTGTTGCATATCGACATCATCGTGAACGTGACCACAGCGCACGAGCTACTAAGCTTTATCGATGCATTTTCCGGGTACAATCAGATCCAGATGCACTCAGAGGACCAAGAGAAAACGACGTTTATGACCAACAAAGGAATTTATTGCTATAAGGTGATGCCTTTCGGTCTCAAGAACGCCGGATCGACCTACCAGAGACTAGTTAACAAAATTTTAAACACCTCATCGGGAAGACAATGAAGGTCTACATAGATGACATGCTAGTGATGTCCCTAAAAACGAAAGACCTTGTTGGACACCTCCGCGAAGCCTTCTAAACCCTCGAGAAGTTCAATATGAAGCTCAATCAAACCAAATGCGCATTCGGAGTATCCTCCGGTAGATTCCTCGGCTACCTGGTCACAAAAAGAGGAATTGAAGCAGATCCATCCCAGATCAAGGCAATACATCACCTCCCACATCCCCGAAACCCAAAGGAAGTCCAGAAGCTTACCGGCCGACTTGCAGCCTTGAGCAGGTTCGTGGCCAAGTACTCCAAAAAAACTCAATCGTTTTTCCAGACCCTAAGGAGAGGAAAGAAGTTTGAATGGATCGAAGAATGTGTCCAAGCCTTGGACGAACTGAAGCACTATCTGACCAGTCCCCCGGTCCTATCCAAATAAAAAATTGGGGAAACACTTTTGCTCTACCTTTCGGTCTCCGAGAAGGCAGTGGGATCGATCCTCGTGGGGGAGGACAGAACCAAGCAGCACCCGGTCCACTACGCCAGCAAAGCCCTTCTCGATGCCAAAACTAGATATACCGCCCTGGAGAAGTTCGCACTCTCGTTGGTCAAGTTGGCTCGGAAACTCAAACCTTACTTTGAATCACACCCCATCAAGGTCGTGACCGCTTACCCCCTCTGTATGGTATTCTCGAAACCTAGCCTGTCTGGCAGGCTACTCAAATGAGTCGTGGAACTAGGAGGATACAACATTGAGTACGAGCCATGAACGGCGATCAAATCCCAGGTGCTCGCCGACTTCGTGGCGAAATTCACTAACGATCTTCAAACTCAAGCAGAAATGAAGGTGGCCCACTTAGACCACGGACTCCAATCTGAGGAACCATGGGTCCTATACGTAGATGGGGCAAGCAACGTACACAGCAATGGAGCGGGGCTGCTTCTAACCAGCCCATGGGGCGAAACCTTCGGAAGAGCCACACGATTAGATTTTGATACAACTAACAACGAAGCTGAGTACGAGGCCTTACTCAGAGGAACTCTCCTAGCCAAAGAGCTAGGGGATAAAAGATTAGGAGTCCTTAGCGACTCTCAATTAGTGGTCAATCAGACCAATAGGGAATATCAAGTCAAAGAACCCCGACTGCTATGTTACCACGAAGAAGTCAAACTAAAGAAATCCTTCGAAGCCTACAATATCAGATATGTGGCGCGGGAGGAGAACCACGTAGCCAATGCCTTGGCCGGTCTGGCTACTGCACTCACAACTCCTACCAAAAAGCCAATCCCGGTAACTTGAGTCGAGCAATCGATTGCCACCGGCAAAGAAGAAGCAGCACCCATACACGAAGGCCCCGAAGCTTTGTGGATGACCCCCATAATGATGTACATCCTGAACGGGACCAAGCCGGCTGAAAGAAATGAAGCCATACGCCTTGAATGATAGGCCGCCAGATACACGATACTGCAAAACACCCTATACCGAAGATCCTTGGAATGACCCTTGCTGAGATGCATCGATGAACCTGAAGTAACACAAACCCTACACGAGATACATGAGGTCGACTGCGGTAACCACTCCGCAGGATGATCCCTGGCACAAAATTTAATATCAGTCGGGTTCTATTGGCCCACCTTGCACCACGATGCAAGAGAGTTCACTAAACAACGCAATCAATGCCAGAGATTTGAAGCCACCTCCCACATAAGCGCCGAACCATTACATGCGACCATCACCCCTTGGCCCTTTATGTCGTGGGTTATGGATATTGTTGGCAAGCTACTTAGAGGATCGGCCCAAAAAGAGTACATCATCATAGCCATCGATTACTTCACCAAATGGGTAGAGGCCGAGGCACTAAGGAACATGGGGGAAGTGGATGTCATCAAATTCTTATGGACACACAATTTATGTCGATTCGGAGTCCCGAAGTGAATCCTGACAGACAACGAAGCTCAATTTACGAGCCAGAAAGTCAAGGCCTTTTGTGACAAGTTTAAGATCAAGCTCATCTTTTCCACCCCGAGGTATTCTGAGGCCAATGACCTAGTTGAATCAACGAATAAAACACTCCTCAACACCCTAAAAAAAGAAATTGGAAGATCACAAATCCCGATGGGTGGAGGAACTACCCGGGGTCCTATGGTCCAATCGGACAACCCCACGAACTGCGACCGGGACTTCCCCGTTCACCCTAGCCTACGGAGAAGAAGCTGTAATTCCTATAGAAATGCAATTAAGAAGCTCAAGAGTGGAGTTCTGCAAGATGGAAAGCAACAACTGCGACCTCATGCTGAATCGTGAATCGGTTGATGAAGTGAGAGACGAGGCCCACACCCAGATGGCTAGAAGCGGATGCAAGTAGAAAAATTCTTCAACAAAAAATTAAGGCTAAGAACCTTCCTCTAAGGCGATCTAGTGCTAAGAAAGGTATTCCATAACACCAAGGCAGACAATGCGGGAAAACTTGCCCCCCAATGGGAAGGACCATACGTGGTAAATGGAATATCCGGGCGAGGAGCTTACAGCCTCACCGACCTGGACGGGAGGCCCGTGTGCAACAGCTGGATTATCAAGCATTTAAAGAGATACTATCGTTAGAATCTTCCTTAGGTCCTTCACTAGGAAACGACCAGATACGCTCTTTCTTTTTAACCTCATTAAACTTTATCGTAGTTAGTTGTCTTATTTTGTTATGTCTGTGCATTATTTTACATTCAGTCTTTTGATTCTCAATATCGAATACTAACTTGAGCATCGGAGGGGCAATGCCACGCGCATCGCCCACACTCACGGCCCTCCCCTGCTTTGTCTATAAAAATCAACCACAGGAAAGACAAGTAGCACACACACCAAGACATAGGCAAGATAGGTAGCAAGCATTCATCTAACATAAAAGACCACCCTCCAATTCCTACGGAGGAGGGCGGCCACGATTCACATACCAAAAAATTGTTTAAAACAGAAACCAGTTCAGAAAGCATTAAAATTCTTAAAAGTTTACCAGAAACTATGAGTTTTTTAGAAGAAATCAGGCAGCGCTAGATTTGCGAGGCTCGTCGGAGTGGGGTTGCGGACCAAGTTGTTCCCCACCTTGCAGTTCGTCGGCATTAGCGCTCGAGTGGGGAACCTCCTCGGTAGATGCCGGGTTGTGGCCTTCCTGCGCGTCCTCCTTTGGCTCAGGGGATATCTCCTTAAGCTCAGTTCCTCCATCCGGTTCATCCAGGAAGCCCAGATTCAGATCAGGGAACTTGAGGGCGATGCGGCCGCAGACCTCATTCCTCGCTTGCCCCACACTCATCTACAGGAACAAGAAGGGTCAGAACGGCGCAATGGGACAGACAAGAAGATAAACAACGTACTACCTCATAAGTGTCACTAAAGTGCTCAAACATGACGATGGTGGAGTAGTCCAGCCCCTCGCCCCACATCAGCCTAGCAATTTAATCATAAAGATCCCCCAGCTCCTTCCTGAAGTTGATGTCGTGGGCCTGAAGCTCTTCACGTGCCGACCCCAGCTGAGCCGTTAAGGTACAAACCTCGCCGCGAAGAGAATCCACTTCCGCAACAGCACGAGAGAACTCCTTGTTCACTTCGTTGGACCCCCTCTTCACCTTCTCCAGCTCTAGCTGGCATTGGCGCAGTTCCTCCTTAGCGCTGGCCAGCTTCTCATGCAGCCCTTGAACCTTCTCCACAAGCTCACGAACACGAGGGCCCTTCGTCTTAGCTCTGTGAAGTTCCTTCACCTGATCTTCCACATGGATAGCTGCTCCCTTGTGAAACTCCAACAAGTCCATCACACCCTGCATCAATACGTCACTCGGGATAAAAAGGAAGTTCACATCAAGAAAACACAAATTCAAAAGGACGCACTGTAACCTCCAGGACCTTCTGGTCCACGCTCACCACCCTTTGAAATGCCTGACCAAGCGATATATCCAGAGGGGCCGCAGAACCGGTCAACAGCCACCTAGCCCGAGAAAGAAAAGCCTCCACATCTGCAGCACGACCCTGGAGAAGGGGAGGAGGAGGAAGCTGGGCCCTCGACCTGTCAGCATCCCGATCATGGGAGCCCTCATGCATGCTCTCCTTAGCCCTCCTCCTCCTTTCCCTACGTTGATCACGATCATCCTCAACAGAGATCACCACCCGATCGTCCCTTCTGTCACCGGTCCGGTGGGACTCCTCCTGGCTGCGAACGAAGGACTGCCTCTCCCCATGCTCAACTGTTGCCCGTTTGGGAGGGGGAGAACCAGCCCATCTCCCCAAAGAAGACCACTTTCTTTTCGATTGAACCCCTTCTGCCTCCGCTCTTTTTTCACCTTCAATGCTTCAGCAAGGGCCGCCCTGGTGGATTTCGTGCCCCTCATCTTCGCGGGTAAATCCTCAACTCTACCATCCGGATATCGAATATTGCTCGCAGAAATGCACCTCCCAGCTTTCACCTCCTTCCACAAAGTCATGTCGGCGGCGTATGCCTTGTTCACCCTCCGCAGTTCTGCCTTAGTAAGTTCAATCCGCTTCAAACCTGCAAGGATAACAATCACATGTCAGAAATCAGTGCAACTTCAAGCAACACAAAAGATAGCCTAAGAAATGAAAACCGACTCATGGTGTCTTCCTCGATCGGAGTAAACTCCGGATTCCTCATGTCCATCTCCAAATAGAACCAATGATTCCACCATCTCGAGGAGTTATCCGGTGCACCGGAGACCAACGTAGGCCTATCTCCAGACCACCAAGTAGCATAATAATACCCCAGTTGATAGGGATTGAGACGGTAGCGGTAATGCCATTCACCAACGGAAGGCAGGCCAAGTCCTTGATCCATAAAAATTAAAAATGTCCCCACCAAATGGCACCAAGTCACCGGCAATAAGTTGAAGGGATACAACCCGTAGGAATTCAACATATTACTAAAGAAGGGATGAAGCGAAAGATCAACCCCCTTTTTCTATGATGGGCAGGTAGAATGCCACAAAACCCTTCAGCGGAGCAAATCACCTATCATCAACCAGCGAAACCCTTTACCCAGGCGGAACCCTGGCAGAAAGGTCTAGAGCCTCCACCACTTGACCTATCGAGACACAATATACCGCGTCCCTAACCTGATCCCTTTTTGGCTTAGCCTGTTTACCCGTCCTAGACCTAGCCGACTGGATCGGTGGCTCTCCACCGGAGGAAGAAGACACCTCTACAACAGGCTGCCTAGAAGGAGAACCCTCATCAGCGTTCCTACCCACCTCAGGAGGACTCCTACCCAGGGACAAAGAACCCACCTCCTTCGAGGTAGACGAATCAATGGACGAAGATTCATACCCGTGAGCGGGAGAACTACTTAGTGGTCTCCATTTGGAACAGGAACCGCTCGAACCGTCCCTGAAACGGCGCGGCGGTTCATGATTCTGAACCAGAACCGAAACCGGAACTATTTTTTGATGGGTCGGTTTAGGTTCAAGAGATGGCCCGAACCAGAACCAACAGTTCCGGTTCTGAATCGACGGTTTCGATTCTGAACCAGCGGTTCCGGTTCTGAAGCGTTGAATGGCAGGATAATTCTTTTGAAAAATTCAAAAATTGACGAATCAGAGAGTGCCACGTGACGCTGAAAAAATATAAAAATAAAAAATAAAATATTTATCGAACCGCCGATTTCGAACCGGAACCGTGTCGAACCGGAACCGAAACCGTTTTCTCAAGGGCTAGTTCCGGTTCCAACTTTCTGGAACCGCCGAACCGGCGGTTCTGAACCGGAATCGGCCCGTGGCCACCACTAGAACTACTCCCCTTGTTTTGTGAGTCAGACGACGACGACATAGAAGGAAAATAAACCAAAAATCCCTAAATTCAACGCGCTAACCCTACTACCCCCACAAATGCAAGAGCAAGAACCAACAAGAAATAACTTAAGACGATCGCACGAGATTAGGGTTAACTAACCTCAGGCCAAAGGTTTGAGCGCAAGAGAAAGGTTGCAATCGCCGGAAGATTCGCCTGGGAAAAATAATAGAGGCTCGAACGAATTATGTGAGAAGGGAGTGATGTGACAACACCTTTTGCAGGCGACGGTTCGTCTCCTCAAAACAGCATGCAAAACTACCCCGCAACTTCCGCATAATAACGGTTTCACCCCCCCACTACTCAACAACATGGGTAACCGTTCCCGCGTATGACTTTCGAAAAAGTTCAACCCCGTATCTAGCCCGCGTGAACCGACAAGGCACGGGTCCCCGATAAATTTAGAATCACTAAAAGGGACCTTACATCCAGAAGGACCCGAGGATCTGACGATCCCCCAAAAAATCATAACCCTTGCAAGAGATCCCCATGGGGACGCACAGAGTGCTGCGCATGAGAGCTCGGCTCCCATAAGGCGGGATGTCTTACGGGATATCCCCCACCTATCTCGTGGTTCTGGACTCACAAATTGAGCCAGCGAGGCAGCCCCAAGGGGCTACTTGCACCTCTATGTGAAATCCACCAAGCTGGATATTACAATCGTCGAGTTTACCTCCTGGTAACCGACCCTCCAAAAGGACGGGAACTTTACGAGGTTCTCTCTTGGGCTCCTGATGCCTCCTAACGAGGAGCTCGGAACTTCCGTGCTCCAAGCACTTGCATGAAACGGGTTGAACCCAACTGTTTGTCCTTGGGGTCTCCCTGGCACACTCAACCCCAAGCTTGAAGGGGCTATTGTTGGGCTCAAAAACGATGAGGCTCGAAAAGTAAGGCACAGGCCCATTGAGAACGGCAACAGCCCAAGATGGCATACTCAAGTGGACTCGACAGTCCGCAAACTATGACTTAGACTAGGCCCAGGACCAAGCATACGGTGGATGAAGCTCCAGCTCCCAGTCAAGATCACGACCTACCTCTGCACAAGAACCGCTATCCCAAAACAAGTAGTTCCTGCCTTAGTGTACGAGCCCTAGAGGAGACGATAAGACTGAAATCTGGAAACGCACTGAATCTAGAAGGAAGTTAGAAAACCACGTGCCGAGCAGCCCTTCAAAAGTCGAAACCGTCCCCGGAGTTCTTGTACGACCAACAGCTTGATACCATCGCGAAGCCCAACGAACCCTAGCTGATCAATCCCAGAAAGAGCTCAATGGTCAACACCCACAGATTGCCCCTAAAAATCAGGAACCCACCGCCGAGGATATCTAGGTTTATGACGGCCTCCCTCTGCCTATAAAAAGGGCCTTTGGAGATCATTTTGGAGCACGTTTTTTTCCTAGATATAGAGGCATTAGCTTACTTAAACATTTTTCCTGAGAATCATTTAATAAAACTTTACCCACGGCTCACATTTTAGCTTTCTTTTTGTACTTCATCGATTGTATTCTTGTTCAATTTGCAATAAGTTCCAAAGGTCCTAATTTTATCACAAATCGAACCTCAACAATATCCACAGTTTTTCTTGATATAACAATCCTTGATAGCTGGAATACTGTCTGTTCAGTTTTCCACATTTGTTACTCTGCTCAGTTTTTCTCGTCTGGACGACTTCTACTTCAAAAACTGTTCCACAGTTTTTAACAGTTTTCTTCTCCTAGACTATTACAACTCGATCATCCTATACAATGAATACATGAGGTAATAACTCTAAGGCCTAGACTTTGGTAAATAGTTTTGACACATCAAAACATCAATTTTAAAGGTGGGATTTCAACATCAATACCTAACAGCTATTAAGGTTTAATAAACCATGATGGGCTCTGAGCATTATTAGGACAGACCAGGGATCAAATGCATATAATAAAGTGGCCCTCCTATTAATTAGTTCCATGTTCAACCAAGAAAATAATTAATTAATATACATTAATTCATGCCACCAGAGAATTAATGTTGACCTACCCCTTTATTACAAAGTTATTGGGAACGGGTTGCATTGACTTGGTTAATCCTCATATTTAAGGTTTCAAACATTCATTATTTAAATCAGCATATGACAATTAGCTGTAATTAATTTATCTCTTATTATTCAAGAGTATTACCACTCAACCCTAATCACTTATGCTTGGATCAAGGATTCAGCATGCAGGACTTAGCATAGCGAACCTCGTGAGCTTCCCAGGGAATGTCACCATCCTAAAATGGATATGGTTATCTAAATCTAGCCTAAGGAAATCCCACACAAACTGCCATCACCCAAGACGCAGATATTTGAGTACATGTATGACTCTCCACCAAAGCAAGTCAAAGTGATTATCAACCCATGTGTGCCCCTCAGCTTTCAATAGACTTTAGATCAAGTTACCGAGATCTTTACTCATTCATATGTCAAGTAGAATGGTTCATCTCACTGTTGATCCGATCAATACATTGAGATGTACCGGTCACACAAAGCAGTCAAGATAAACCACTTATGGATTTGTGCGCCGCAGCCTAAACAAATAGCCAAACAGAAAGTGTCTCAGCTATGATAACTGTTTATATCTCGCTAGGTCAAACTATCTATACGATCTTCTATGATCTCCCTATCGGTGAGATAACTGGGTGTGTTTGTAAGTATTGTATGTTTGTTAATTCAGACAGGAGTTGTTTATTGCAAGTCATTAATGATTACCAGTATATCAAACATACCATTTTCCAATATACCAATCATAATGCTTTTATGTATACAATTCCAACAACTAACCCCTAAAATCTCTGGTGTTGCAATGGCTCCTTTTGAACAATAAAAAGGAGACGGTATGAATTTTTTAGCACAAATTTTCCTCTATTACACTTGTATTAAAAAAATATCAACATTTACAATTCATTTTTCATCATCTAACTGTGATGTCTTGATTTTTGGCTTGAGGGTCTCTATTTCATCATAAATCGAACCTCAACAATCACTAAATTATTTTTCAGTGATGTAGCAAAGCTAATAATATAGTGAAAAAGATAAAATTATTGATTCTAAAAGGAATGATATGGGGAAATAAACTTGTTCATTGAAACGTAGTTCTTGGAAAATTTATTAAATAGTTGCAAGTCAATTTGATTATTAACTTGGCAGAAAATAAAAGAGAGTCTAAAACTATTAATACAAGCACATATGTTGATCTGAACTCCTATGATGGACAACTTGCAAATAATTAAATCAATAAATTAAATTCTTGTAACATGTGAGATACCAAATAAGTGTTAATATTTCGTTGGTCGGACGAATATAAACTATATTACCAATAAGTGATTATCTCATCTCGGTCTCAAGAATACCTATTCATCAATATCATAAGATTGACATATTTTATTGCCTACAATTACTTACTACTTGATCAGATAGTAAACATTACATAATGAATTCCTATTGCTGCTATTAATTTTCGCTTCTCAATCCTTCAATTAATAACTATCTATCAAAATTAATTCAATCCTCTTGGTCGTTTATATAATTCAGAATTAATAATTAAATCAAGAATCACAAACCTTTATGTTAGGATTTTTGTTAGAGAAATCCTTCCTTACATTTTGTTGTTTTGGTGGGTCAAAAATTGTAAGCCATCTTAGTCAGTTTATTCCAGTTTCTAGAGTTCTAAACTGTAATCCTTGTATAGGATCGAATCGAGTTGTAATAGAACTTAGGCTGAAGACCGAGCAAAGGAGAATGCTCGAGAAGTGACTATAATCATGCCTAGCCTTGACCCAAAACTGTGTTGGAGCACTCAGTTTAAGGTCCATCCATACTGACAAGGAGAAGTCAGTATAAGGGCTTTCCCGAACTGACTAAGGAGAAATCAGTTCAAGGGTTTTCAATACTGATAAGGAGAAATCAGTATGAGGGCGTTATACATACTGACTATGGATAGTCAGTATGAGGGTTTACCATACTAGCCTTGGGAAGTCAATAAGAGGGCTAAGTTGTACTGACTCTTAAAAGTCAGTATAAGAGCCTCTACCTTTAAAGATTGAGCATTTCAACAATTATCGAAGCTCAGTCAGACTCGGGCATTCAAATATGCCCAAGTCACTACGAGGTTATCCAAATTGGGATACCTCGTGCTGAAAAGAAGTCTGACATAAAGTTAGTGTATCGTACACTGACATTGCAGAGCAGAAAGTATACCTAAGACATGGGCTATGATTGTACAATATAATCCATGAGTCTAACGTCTGGATTTAAGAGTCTAACAGATAGAAATTGAAATTGCTAAAGGTCCTCCTCTATATAAAGGCCTGCATTCCCAACCTTAACAGGTTACGTGAACGAAATTCAAAATCTTATAGTCTTAAGAACACAAAGGGCATTCTTTCAGGCCATCTCTCTGCCAAACTCTCAGAGTTCCGTGTTCTCTAACAAGAGACTTGAGTCTCCGACTCAAGTTACCCATCGTGCTAACTTCTCCTAGCACGAGGCTGAAGCTTTAAGCTGAACCTCTTCTTGGTGAATATATCTTTCTGAGATTATTCATAGCAGTCAGTTTCTGAGTCTGGGATTCTGATTCTCACGGGCGTATGCCAACCACCTGAGTTCTGGGAAGAACAAGTAAACATCCAACCACCGGGAATGAGGTTGCGGGGTGCGTCGCCACTTTAACTAGAAGACTGAGTCTGCAAGGAGTTCCTAAGCGAGTGCCACAGCTAACCGTATGACGGAGTTGCCAACGGACTGTTTATAGATCGTAAGGAGGCTTGTATTTACTTAGTGAATTATCCAGACCTTGGGTCTGAAGAGTGGATGTAGGATATTGGGATCCAAACCACTATGAGTCCTGTGGGTTCTTTACTGCTTTATTTACTTATTGCTCTGTTTTTCTATTTCACAAACTGACTTTGAAACCTTCAATACTTATATACTATGAAACAGACATAACCAGGACTCGACCAAGCTTAAGTCTTTCAAACACACTAAATTGGCTATACTATGTTTTCATTGAACAAGTGCAACTGTCACATTTACTTCCGCTGCATATCTTATACCTTCCGCTGCACAGTTTTGCACTCTGATTTCGGAACAACACTTAAGAAAGAAAATAATAAATAACTCTATCCTAAGAATGCATACAGAGCAGTTGTTGCAAAGCCCAAATTTGCCAGGAAATCAGCTAGGCTTGATTAAATCTAAAAGCATAATTAAAAATTGAAAATTAAAATGCAATTAAAATAAATTGGATAAGAAATTTAGCCAGAGTTGTAACTTCACCAAAGTATAAGAAAATAAATGTAATCTAATGCTGAAAAGTAAATACTAATTCTAAATTCTAAACTAAAGAAGGGGATGAGAAAAAGGGATAAAACTAAAAAAAACTACAAAATGGAAATTGTTAAGGGATATTGAATGTTCTAAACTAGTGGGGGTATTTATAGTGTTTATGTGGTGAAATATAGTAGGACTATACAAGGAATAAGATTAGATTTGATCTCCTATCATAATCAACATCATTGTATCTTCAATTATATCTCTTGGTCTTGTATCTTGAATCGTCATATATCTTTCGTTTAATTCGTTCACATAAGATTTCATCTGAAAGTATACTTGCAAAATTCCGCTTGATTTGCATAACTCTAAAAATTTGGTCATATCTTTTGATCCACATATCTGATTAACATGATTCCACTTAATCTGGATAGCCAATTCGATTACATATCTTGTAGGGGGACTGACGACTTAAAACTAGTATGATATTGTCTTCTTTGGGCCAAAGCCCTCACGATTTTACATTTGGGCATCTCTAAACCAAAAGGCC
The DNA here is from genome assembly GCA_026898455.1 of Plectranthus barbatus. NCBI lineage: Eukaryota > Viridiplantae > Streptophyta > Magnoliopsida > Lamiales > Lamiaceae > Plectranthus > Plectranthus barbatus. The sequence continues at coordinate 80,731 of JAPKLW010000661.1, forward strand.
TCATACTAATGGAGGTGGGTGGACACTTATATACAAGGAATCCCTTCCTTTTCCCTCTAATGTGGGACATGGCTTTGGCAAACCCAACAATCCTGCCATCAACCCAAGGCCACAATCATGCGTCCTTCCCCTCGATCACAATTCATCCTGCACCACCGTCAACTAATGGGACACGATGCTTGACAACCACTTTCAGGAAGATTTCGACACAAGACACCCAATTGTATCAAGTTTTCTTGAGGGCTTCCTCCCCCCGAGCCTTCATCCATCTCAACGTTGGATTTGTATACTGAAAGCATTAAGATTAGTAAATTATGTACAAGGTTTAATGATCAATATTATAGGAGCCATTTAAGTTGAATATTCATCTCGTGATTGAATTAAGAAAACATGTATTACAAATGCTCTTATCCTCTTATCTCATCAATAGATAGATCATACAGTGTGCAGTAGATCACCGGAGATTGTATGGATCAATTGACCTAACGAGATATAAACAGTATCACAGCTGACAATCCTAGGATAGATTACTTGTATAAGCTGCAACATACGTAGTAATAAACAACTTATCATGGTTGCTTGGTATGTTGGTGCATGCGGTATGATTTGATAGGACTTAAGTAAAGATCAACTTTTTTATCTGATATTAAAAGAATCTTGATCTTGATGGTTTGATGGAATTCTATACCTAAAAGAAGGTATAGAAGTATACATAGATTTGTGCGTCACTTTGAGAACTATGATGGAGAGTTCTGATCAAACATGTATATCTGTATCTAGGGTGGTAGCAGTTTGTGTATGATTGTCTATGACTGAACTAGGTAAACATGTCCAGTATAGGATGATGACATTTCTTGAGCAGTTCAAAAGCTTCATTATGCTAAAGTCCTGCAGACTGATTAAATTCAAGCATAAGTGAAAAAGGTTTAGTGGATTGACTCAAGAATAAAAGATATTAATTAATTTTTATCTTGTCAGTGCTCAATTTAATTAATGAATGTTTGTAATCTTAAATATGAAAATATTCTGAGCCAATGCAACCCGTTCCTCATAACGTGCTAGCAAATAGGTTGGACAATATTTATTTTTTGGTAGCATGAATCAATATTAATTAATTAATTATATTCTTGGTTGATATGAGAATTAATTAATTGATAGGCCTTATTTGCTATTTGCATTCTAGTTCCTAGTCTGGCCCATGTAAGGTCAAGCCCATCTGAGATCAGATATTTCCTATAAATACCCCTCAGGTTCTCAGATCTCTACACACACCAAGATCATAAGTAGCTAAGCAGAAAACCAGTAATTGAGAGCTGTGGGAGGCGACACAAAATCTGAGAAGAAGGAAATTATGTTTCTCGATAGGCACAGAATCCGAAGAGAATTTTCACTAGATTTTTGGATCGGAGCTGAAATACAAATCAAAAGATAAGATTTGGAGGATCTATTTTTGCTTCTCTCTCCAGTTTTTCGAAATTAATTTTAAAATTTCAGATGATTTAACTCTTTCATCTTGTATGATTCAATCTTGTTGCACAAGAAACGGGATTGGATCAAATCTCTGCGCAACCACTTCAACAGTTTCTACAATCTAGGTATTCCGTATAAATCTTCTTATGCTTTTCAATAGGAGCATGCTAGGATTATTCATATGCATAAAAATTTATTTTTTATATCCAATTTCAACCTAGGTTATGGATTAACAATTCAGTTTACCAACAGTCCCTTCAATAGGTATCAGAGCCAAGTTGAATTAACTGTCTCTGTCGGGAAAATGATATTTTCTAAGAATATGCATGATGATTATTATTATTGAATTGCAATGTATGGTATTTATTGAATTGTATGGTTTTTGTTCCTTGTGGTTGTCGGGTTAATCCGCCCATTTATAAGGATTTGTTTTTTAATCTGTGATTAGATTTATTTTTCGTTGTAATTTTAAATTATAAAATCAAATCTATAAAATTAAAAGACAAAGAACATGATGAACGCGGAGAATGGTGCAACCAACCGGAGCACGACTACCATGCCAGCGCACTGCGGTGCAGCACGACGAAGCCCTTAGGTTCTATGCGGCAGGCTATGCACGGTCGGTACGTGCCGACATGATGGTGAAGGCTCGGTTCAATGATGGTGCGAGAGCGAGTAGCCAGCTGCGGCGGCGCACGTAGCAGCGGAAGCCAAGGATACGCCGCGTGCGGGCTCCGTCGTGGTAGCGATCTGTGCGATGGTGGTCAACGGCAAGCGAGGTTGAATAAACAATGACGACGAACATGGAGATAGATCCAATCTTGGAGGCCCAACTTTTCAGAATGTAAATTCAGATCTCAGTCCAAGTAAAGGGAGCCCAATTGAAGATCTTTAAATTGAATCCAAACAGTAATAGAAAGGATTTAATTTTTAGTTTGTATCATGAGGCCACGAGGACATGTTTTATTTATTTTATTATCTAATCTTGCATGATATACGTATTTTAATTAATTTTGCAACATTCAAGCATGTTATAGACAATAGAGAGCTCGTCTAATGCTTATTATTTACTACTTTAAAAAGCGTACTTATGTGATTTATTGTATGGGTTTAAATTATCGCTATAAATTCGTTGTATGGCTATAAATTCGGTGTTCATGCATGGCATGATAGAATTTTAGCAACGTTATAATTTAAAGCAACCTAAAATAATATGTGCGCAATTGACCTTTTGAATTAAAATAACTAAACTGTTTAATTAAATAAATACCTCCACAGAGAAATCTCTTATTAGAAGTGGATAATCTAATAAATAAATGTTTCCATGTGTATCTTGCTTACTTTATTATTCATAGGTTCTAATAGATGGGATTTCTTACATCTAACATTTAATTCAAGTGAGAAGTTGGAGTTCATGTGTAAACATCTACATATGTAGCTTGCGTATTTGATCTTTCACAAGTTCTCTAGGATTGAATTAAATGAGACAATCTTATTATAAAGGATCATGAGTTATGGACCTAGTGTATGTGTATGACAAATCGATATTTATATGGGAAGGTTGGCTTTGTGGTATGCTAGCTTTGATATTATCTGCAGTATAACTCACTTGTGAAGTCCCTGCTCAGTAGGATAATAGTGGCTTAGTTAGTCTCCAATTATTAATTCCATTTGTTCAAGGAAACTGACATAGATTGAAATTAAAGGTCTGGAATTGAAAGATGCAATCAGGTTAAGTGTTTTGTTGTAAACGTCAACAAGTGTGGTTTGAAATACAAAAGTACTTGGGAATTTGGAGGAAACAATAATATAGACTTATCTTAAGGTTTCAATATTCATATGTTTCAATAGTTTGCAATTATATTTTAATTTTTGCTTTAATTTATTATTTTCAGACATGTCTTTACCAAATGTGATCAATATCTTAGCACAAAACCAATTAACTGGTCCTAAGTTCCAAGAATGGAAACTCAACTTGGATTACATATTTGTTGCAGAGGAACACAAGTTTATTATTGATGAGCCACAAGCAGCGACTCCCACTAGTGCATCGACTGATGAGCAAGTGAGTCACTGTAACAAGTGGCTCAAGTCAAAAAATATAGTGAAATGCTATATGAAGATTGCTATGTCCAATGTGTTACAGAAGCAACATCATTCATATGATAATGCATGTGACATCACGGACAGTCTTGCAGCGATCTATGTGTAGGGTTTGAGTCTACGATGGACAACACAAGTTGCCATTAAAGAATTTCTTGCCAAGGATCGTTCTTAGGATACCAGGAACAAATTTCAATTAAATAAACCATGCGATCCTATGCATGCTCCTACAAGATTAATTGCAGAGGATGGATTTAGAGAATACCTGATTTCACCGTTTGATCTACAGATCTAGATCGGATCCAATAACGATGAAATAAACTTAGATCTGAGATAGAACGCTGGCGATGGATAGTTGTTCCTACAGATCTGATCTTCTGATCTGTTCCCTTGCTCCTTGGAAATCTGGTGAGGAATATCTACCAAGTTGAATCCGAGATCCGGAGAAATCGATCAAGTTCCTCCCTCAGATAGCCGCCACCACTCTCTCTCAATTTTCAATATACTGAAAAGTCTTACATGATCTGATGGAGAGAAGGCCTATATATAGTGTTAGGGTTTTGAGAAACTCTAACCCGAATGGGCTGTGAGTAGTTCATGGGCCAAACCAGGGACCAGATGCAAATAATTAATTAAGTGGGCCCTCTTTATTAATTAATCCTTCCTTGTTCAACCCAGAACATAATTAATTAATAAAACATTGTTTTAACCTTCACCATGGTAACAATGCTGACTCGCCCCTTTATTACCACGTTATTAGCAACGGGTTGCACCAAACTAACATGATCCACATATTTAAGGTTTTAGACATTCATTAATTAATTTGGCTTATGACAATCAGCCACAATTAATTAATCTCTTATTTTCTGAGTAATACCACTCACTCCTTTTCACTTATGCTTGAATTAAATAATTCAACCTGCAGGGTTTAGCATAATGAACCTTGTGAGCTCCTCACGGAATGTCACCATCCTGAAACGGATATGCTTACCAAAACGTCCAGACTAAGCAGGCCACACACAAATTGCCAACACCCAAAATACAAGTATTAGAGGACATGTAAGAATCGCCACTCTAGTAAATCAAAGTGTGGTCAATCTGTGTGTGCCCCTTATCCTTCAGTTAGGTTTAAGATCATAGGAAGTATGTTAGGGATCTGGCTCATTCGTATGTCAATGAGAATGGCACATCCCACTGTTGATCCCATCAATACATAACCATGTACCGACACATCAAGTAGCTAGGATAAGCCCACTTATGTACCGATGTGCCGCAACTTAGACTGACACACTATCCAGGAACTTTCTCAGCTGTGTTACTGTTTATATCTCGCTAGGTCAAATGATTCATATGATCCTCTGTGATCTCCTACACACCATATGATCATCCCTATAGGCGAGATAATAGGATATTATGGTTCGTTGTACGTTTGTTTAATCAGATAGCGAGCATTGTTGTGGCAACACATATATGAAGACCAGTGTACAAAACACTTAATCATATATGCTTTCAGTATATAATCCCAACAATCTCCCACTTATACTTAAAGCATAATACCATTGCTTTATCAAAGTATTAAGTGTGTCTATACTATCAATCACTCCCACTGCATTCACGTCACCTCTTGTCACGATTTCTCGTATGATGTGATACCACATATCCTATGTGTTTCACCACCTTGTGAGTCTTGGGTTCCCTTGAGTTTGTCATTGCACCAACATGATCACAATTACATGTGACCTTATGAGGCAAACTTAGAACACACACCTCTAGAGGATAACACCGGAGTTATACTACTTCTCACGAAGTTAATGAAGCTGTCAAAAACTCAGCCTTCATACCAGAATCCTCAACACACTACTGTGTTGAATTACTATAACTCCTCCTCCAAGGCCAACACATAGGCAGAGGTCGATTTCCTTCCCTTATAATCCTCCTGGATATCCGATGCCATTCAACTCACAAGGCTCATTCACTAACCAATGTGCCTATCTAGAGTTGAACTGATATCTGTTTAACATGCTTATAGCAGTACAGATATCTAACTTCGTTCATTTACAATATAGAAAGACAACAATCTTTCTTGCCATGAACGACACACCACAGAATCAATTTAATCGACTTGAGATACCTGAACATCCTTTTTCTTGTGACCACACAAGACTTTAATTCAAAAAATGTTCCAAGATCTCATAAGTCCTACTTCTGAAACTGTTCGGATAACCATCCTTTATGCCTGACAATATCCCCACAACGTTTCCGAATGTGAAAATAATATCTGCATAATGTGCAAGGAAAACCACGCTTCCGCTGACACATAACTAATACATGAAACTCTCATTCTCGATAGACAATATCGAAATGTCTGTTTCATGACTTGAAGCTCCCTTAAGTTCATACTTGAACTACCTTGGCTTCCAGACATGATGCTTTGCACATAACTTATCTGGTTGTTGCATACAGATGTCGTCACCTTTTATCAAGGTACCTGTTTATAAAATACGGATGACGTCATCTATCTTCCAGATATTTAGATTCATATGTGTTGTTATGGTTAAAAGAATTCGAATGGGTTTAATAGTCGCAACCAGTGATAAGGTATTGTTGTGAAACATACCTTACTCACTAACCTAGATATTTGAATAAGCTAGGTTACCATTCGAGCATTTCTTTCCTTGTATATCAATCAGTTACTTATAGCTGGTAAGCTATTTGGCAATCACTGATCCTGATGCACAACCATAACATTTATTGATTCATTTCTGAATCCATGACTTAACGTCATTAAACGGCACACTATAAGGTGACCAGCCCAACAATGGCCCAAATCTCACACCTACCGAGATAACCCAACAGAAATCAACCGCCCAAAACGATCATACCGATAGTAGTCCTGGGTCCGAAAGAGAAATGCCATCCTAACTAGGTCAACACAACATCCCCCTTCATCATACTCAAAACCAAGCGATGTAGGCATACTAACTAGGTCAGCCCACCCACATCACACTATCGATATGATCACAAACCAACAGAAAACACAGAAGAGACCACTAATGGGTATTCCAGTCAAGATGAGCAACAACCTCATCTATCGGGAACACCGAGTAAAGAATACGAAAAACGTCCTCCTTAATGCCCTTCACAACTGCAGCGGCATCAAAGGGAGCACCATTAAAGACTTTCTTGTTCCTTGCATGCCAGATATGGTTCGCCGTGGCGGCCAGAGCAAGATAACGGGCTTTCTTCAAGACTTTGGACCAGCTCCTCTCCCGCAGGCACCACTTCAGCGCAGCTTCCACGGTCGATGTCCTATGCTTCAGTCCAAGCCACTCCCGCACATCCCTCCAAACCCGTGAGGTTTCCCTACATTCAAAAAAGAGATGCTTAGCGGTTTCATTAACAGAGTCACAAAGCTGACAGACCAAGGGCACATCATCACTTAAAAAGCACATGCGGTCCCTAGTCTTAAGCCTGCCATGTAAAATAAACCAAAGGGTAATAGAAAAACGAGGAGGGATAGGAGACTTCCATATGGTCTTGTGCCAAAAGCGCCGAGTCCCCTTAATCCTCCAAAACTCGTAAGCCCCAGTCACCCCTTTCTGAGCGAACATCCTATCAAGTAGTCTGCCCGCACTCTCCGCATCGCCTGAAGCAGCCTGCAAAAGAGAATCACGAAGAGTAAAAATCCTTATGAATGAACCATAATGTTTTTACGGTCTTGTTTAACTTATTCTCTACCTTAGTCTTGAACGCTCTTGATTAAAGCAAGAGACTAAGACTTGTAGTGAACTAGATAAACATATCCAAATCTTAAGTGATTACAGTATCAATGTCTGTTAAGACAACTGCGGAATTAGACTCAAACCAGCAAACCAGAGAAAACACGAAATAATTTATAGAGATATAATTTGCCTATTAAAAGGCCTAATTACCATCTTATACCTCTAAGTAGTTGTCATAAGTATCATTCTTAGGAATACCTGGATTGAATCCATAATTTCATGAATTACTTAAAACTACTTAGACTGATGTAACCTATCACTATAGAGATTCTTTAAATTATACCTTAGTACACTGATAGTTTATTTAATCAAGTAATGAAGAGATAGTCATCTATAATAGAAAACACTGTTATTCATTCATGATAGATAAACTCTATCGAATAACTGATAATCCATTACAATAGATGAAAAAATATGTTTATCAAAACCAAAACAACATCTCTTCAGAAACTTGAATTAAAACAGATTTTTTAACATAAACTCAAAGTAAAATCTCCATCAGCTGAAGTAGCAACTTCCAGCATCAATCTTGGAGATGGTAATCCCGCCATCTTCAAGCCTTAAGCTTGATTCCCTGCAAATTGTAGCAAACACGATTAGTGACTTCAGTTACCACTACCCACTAAGGAGTAGAAAACCGACACTAAACATGTTTAAACAAGCAATGCAAAAAATGACGTACCTTGTCCCTTAGTTACCAAACTTGGACAATTTACTTTCCAGTGACCTTTATTGCCACACTTGAAAGATTTGTCCTTCTTGTTATCTTTCTTTCCTTTGCTCTCCCCTTTACCATTCTTCTTCTTCATGTCATAATGATGCGATTTAGAAGAACTTTTAGCAAGAGATCTGGAATGAACTGATAAGGCAAGACTGCTCCCACTGCTTCCTTCATTCCTCTTTTCTTTGACATCACTCTTTCGACTCAGAAGCAAATCAGAGTGACTCACAGAAAAGACTGAAGAAGCTTCTGTTGATACAAGATCCTTGAGCAGACTGTGAATAGTATACTCACTCTTGTTTTTCTCAACAGAAATTCTGAAGTCATCAAATGACTTCGGTAACGTGTTGAGTATCAAGTCAATTTTGACATCATTGTCAATTTGACCACCCATTAATGTGTACTCATCTATGAGTTGGATGAGTGATTCCACATGTTCACGTACCGAACAGTTCTGACCCATTTTCTGTCTTACAATACGCTTGATAAGACTGGACCTAGCATGTCCATCGAGTCCGCCATATGCTACGTCAAGACGTTGCATAATGTCACAGGCAAACCATACATCACTATAACGAGGACGCAGTGCATCTGACATACCAGCCAAGATATATTGTCTGGCCATGCCATTCGACCACATCCACATGTGATACTGTGCACGCTCCTCATCGGAAGATGTATCAGTCGACGAACTCGGACAGGGAGTTTGCAGAACAAACAAATGTCCAAATGAATCCAAGAGCTTGACAATGTCACTTTTCCATCCAGGAAAATTCGGACCAGTCAAGGAATTGTGAACGATAGAATTGATGAGCGATGCAATAATAGACATATCTGAAAACAAATAAGCGAATTAAAGTAAGCACATACTACGAACAATTGAAACAAATATGCATAGAACCTTTAGATAAAACAATGCAATTTGCTTCCTCCAATTGCTCAAGCTAATTTACTGGAAGCTGCTTCAGCAGACGTTTACAGCAAACGCTCAACCAGACCAAAATGATCCTTTAATTTCTTAACATGCCAGGTATCTTAAGTAAAATAAATTAATATTGGAGATCTTAAGACCATGTTCACCTATCCGGAGCAGGGACATCATTTATGAGTTATACTCCAGGCAACGTTTAAGCCAAAGTAACCACAAGCCTAACTCCGGATATTAAAAGGCGATTCGACATACGTACTCGACCCATGCGTCCTGCCTTTAACATCCTTTGTTATCTCATTTAGTTTAATCTTAGAGACCAGTGAAAGTTGTCTCAATGCAAGCCGCTTCAGCAGACGTTTGCTTAGAGGCTCCAACTTCTCATCTTAAACTAAATGTTATATTTAGAAACCTCATCGCATTAAAACTTGTAATTTATTTCTAACGCAAGCTGCTTCAGCAGACGTTTACGCTTCGAAATGCCTTACTTCTAATGAGAAAACTTGCTGCGGCTGAAAGTTCAATCAAAATTAAACCCCTAGCTACACAAGAATAAAATTTGTCAAATCCAGGTCCTTCTTCCCTTCGCCCGCTAGAATACCGAGATACTATGGCAAAGTCTTATAACTAGGCAAAAAATAAGTCGTTGAATGATTTCTACCAACTAGGCAAAATAGTAATCTATCCTAAGCAATAACAACACATCAAAAATCATTAATCAATTATCAAACTAAAGACTTGACAACAATCAATTTCACCAAGGTGGGTAGAAAAAGTACCAAGTATAACAATGAGATAAGAGTGAATGTTGAATGAACATCAAATGTGTGCAAATTCGATCGAATTGTGTTGTAAACCAATTTTAATTCCTAAGAGATTGAGCAATCGACCCTACACTCGTTAACCCCTTGTCACGACGAGCTAACGGTTGATGATACTAAGACTTGCAAACAATCACGTTATTAAGCCCTAGACCACTCCAAATAGATCGTCGATTATTGCCCTACGACCTAGCACCGCACATGGATTGGAACTAAAATCGTATGAATCTACACTATTCACGACGATTCCGCCCGAGTGTTGGCGGCAACGTTCACGTCAAATACCCCCTAGGTTGGCTATTACGTACACCTAAGAGATAAAGAACAAGATCTAGTGCAATTCAAGCTCTCAAAGGAAAGTAAACAATCATCAACCAATCTCATCTCAACACATTATCCATTCAATCAACATTCACAATAGAAATTAGTTCTTCGTACCTTCAATTCCGTACAATATAATACAGAAAGTAATAGAATCCATTACAAAATTGATAGGTCTAGTGTTGATCTTCCTCAATTGCTTTCCTTGGACTCAATCTACCTCTTGATCTTCCTTGATCTTCACGACATTCGGAGGAATGTGGATGGAAGTAGTTAAGGAAGGATATAGAGAGAATTCTAGGAGCGGTTATTTAGAATCTAACCAAAAGTTCTTAAAATAAATGAATTCCCCCCTTTTATAGACAAGCAAACAGTCCTCGGATTGCCCGGTCAAAGTATGGCTCGCCCGGTCGAAGCTGGTAACCGCCAAAATTCTGAAGAAAACCGGCCAGGCTCGACCGAGCCACCTTTCTGTGGCCTGGCTCGGCCGATCGGACATGGCTCGGCCGATCGAGCCCTCTGTCTGTGGCCTGGCTCGCCCGGTCCAACCTGGCTCGCCCGGTCGAACCCTCTATCTGCCTCGCTCGGCCGGTCCTGCTCCGCTCGGCCGGTCGACGCCTCCAAACTCCAAACACGTGCGATTTTCCTCCAAAACTTCACCAAAAATGCTCGTTTATGCCCAAAACCTATCCTACACAAATCAAACACACAAAACACGAACACACAACCAAAATACGCCAAAAAGATATGATACGGGAGTAAAATAGCCACAAACAAGCATGCGCACACATCGAAATATGGGTCATTTTACGCACGTATCATAATCCCCCAAACTTAAACCTTTGATTGTCCTCAATCAAAACAAGTAAAGTTATTGATCTACCTCATGCAATACCTCATAGCTCATCAAAGTTATCTTAGCATGTTCAAGTAAAACGAGATTATCACCTAACTTTGTAACGAGGTTAATGCTAAGGAAATGAACCACTCATCAAAAATGGACACAAGAAACGAAAGCACTCCGTCACGTGTTTAGGGATGATGAGATTTCACACAATCACAAGATATTGAGCTTGATTTCCATAGGCTTGCATCCATTCTCACCACTATACTACAACGAGTTAGTTTCTAGAATCAAAAAGGTCTTTTCACGGGTTGTAACGTGGCTAACTAGAAGGTGGGTGGTTTTGGGCAAAAGTGACTAAACTTCTCAATTTCCCAAAACCCCCAAACTTGTTCATTTCAAACCACTACAAACCCCCAAGGCTTTTCATTTCACAACACGCTTTTTTTTTTTCCTTTTCTTTCCTTTTCTTTCTCTTCTTTGTTTTTCTCTTTTCTCTTTTCTTTTCTTTTTCATCATTTTTCAAATCCACCATCATTCTTTCATTTTGTCGGTGCCACTCTTTCCGAACACTTGCACCAAAATTTTGTAGGTGCACATTTTTCTAGGATCAACAACAATCCCTTATTTCATATCTTTCATGCCTCAACATTTCCCATCAATACACATTCAATCCATTCCCAACCCAACTCTCATCACCGTATTCACCCTCATACACTCTTTCCCCCCAAATATGGTCCTATTTATATCAAGAAAAATTCACCAATAAAGTTCAATCACAGGGGTCAAAGATATGAAAGGCAAAATTATGACAACAACCACCTTATACTCCCGGTGGGAAAGGTAGGACTAAGAATCGATGGCCTAAGATCATTTTCTAGTTACACACTCATGCCAATAGATAGAGAACGGATGCAAGTTCTAGATCTCGTACTCTCAATCTTGCCACTCACAAACAATATAGATATGACAATATCATGGCTCAAACCTCACAGCATTTTGTCAAGTCATATGCATTAACCACATACAAAACTCGGCAATTCAAAAGTTAAACTTAAATCATGCTTCGAAAACTAGATTCTGCCCTATCATAAGTTGAGGTAGACATCAAACTCCACTAAGTAAATCATGATTAACAAGTCTAGTTCGGGTTCATCACACACACACAAGCACACAACATCCTAAACACAATCTACATGCCATAAAACAAATGTAATGAAACTTAATGGTAGGAAAAATGATAGAAAATATTACCCATCAGTAGGCACGATCACCGCTCTCCATTCCTTATTTACACCTACTACAAAGCAACACACACACCACCAAACAATTGAGCATAAACAAACCAATTAAGTTCTCATTTCCACCATCTTCCACTAACCAAATATCAACAATGATAAATCAATATCCACTAGTTCCACCATTCATACCAAACCATAACACATCCACATACCAAAACCAAATAGAAAGGATTAACCACATGCAAGCTTGCCAAAATATTCCATCAACACATCATATTACCATAAAAATCATCATCCGAATCCAAATCCAACATCCATAATCAAAGTAAAGGTAAATCAATATCATTATACAACCCAATCGAAGATCCAAATTCATTGTTCAATACTAAACTAAACTAACACTAGAAATCATAGTAAAGATAAAGAGATAGAGATAAAGGAGTGAACCAAAAGAGGGCACCGGATACCGACCACTCCCCCCAAACTTAGTCCAGTGAGACTAAGTTTGTAAAAAGGTACCTGGTGCACTCGCACTTCCTTTAGTCAGTTGGGTCCTGCGGTGGCTGATCACAGCAACAGTAGCGGCAGGGTCTGGGAAGCACCTCCTCACATCTAGACATTACCAATCGTGTCATATCCAGATGAGCTTCAGTACTCATCAACCAATTAGACCTATCCTCAGAATCATCAATCTCAGTTAAAGCACGGTTAGGCAATTCAATCCCAAAATCTCCAAACTTATAGAAATAACAGACACCCGATTTTTCAGGAACCATAAAAGCTTTAGTAACAAGAACCGTAGTGGTAAAGCTCAACCCGGGAGCGAATACTCCCGACATATCAAAACCACAAGCCTTAAAAATAGGAAATAATAATCCACCACCACAAATAACCGAATTATCAGCACCAATTGTCTTGCTCCAGTTTTCCATCAACCATCCTCCAATAGAAAAGGGCCTCCCATACAGTAACGCAAACAGAAATTGGAGATCAGACATACCAACCGCACCAGATCCATAAAAACCACAAGACCAGCCCTCTAACAATGGTGGAGATACCGAATGATAGGATTCTTATTCTTGAAAGACAAACAAGATTGCACATCGAAATTACCCGAAATACAAACTCCAGAAATTGAATTCCACAACTCAAGAGGATTAAGCTCATCAAATGCACACACCGATTCCATTGAACACCCAAATATCTTATCAATATCTTGTCTACTCAAGGAAAACTCTTGACCATCAAATTTAAACTTTACCAGAACCGGAGCACCATTTGCACTCCGTATGACTTGCATAGAAGCCAAGAATTCCCTCGTCACCCGCACGAACGACGGCCATCTCCCATGGAGTAATTTCTTCCATCCTATGCGAGTGAGCAACTTCCACACATCCTTCTTCAAATCCAGTGCTTCCAAAGTTTCCGGGCAGAGATAAGTCGTTCCAATCACTTGCCTTTGAGTCAATGTAATGAACCTTGCATATTCATCATCATCAAATCCCTCGGGCCTGCAAATAGAAGAAGAAGAGAATCCACGTCCATGATTGTTAGCCATGGCACTTCAAAAGAGTAGAGCTACACACACCGAGATGGTAACGAGTCAAAGAAAATTTTTGGAAAGAAATTTCAAATGCTATGAAAAATGGGCAGAATGGGAGTGAGCCAAATTTAAATCTGTGCGCAGCTTGGCCGAGCGCCAGATGGCTCGGCCGAGCGAGAAATCTGTCCACACAAGGGGCTTCTGGCACGTCTGGGCTCGGTCGAGCCTGCCTCGCTCAACCGAGCGAGGCCTCAGTCCACGGCCTTCGACCCAGCTCGGCCGAGCCTGCACCGCTCGGCCGAGCTGCCCCTGCTATCACCACCATTCGCCCTTTTTCCTGCATTTTCCCGATCATGTTGCCTTCCGTCCTCTCTATTCTTCAATCACAATGCCAATCAAACTTGTAAATCCACAAACAATTAAGAATCCTCATCAACAACACACCATGTTATTCAACAAAAATCAATAACACACCATTATTCAAAAATGTGAAAATAACAAAATTTAAACATTGGGTTGCCTCCCAACAAGCGCTTGTTTAACATCGAAAGCTCGACGACCATACCTCATGTCAATCATGATCAAACGGGACAGATCCCGAACTCATACCTCGACTCATCACCACGTGATCTTCCGGGAAAAACAACTTCCTTCTTGCACTTCGAGGTGGATCCGTCGCCACTCGAGCCTTCTTCGTCTGAATTTGTTCAAATTCATCTAAGTCCCCCGGATCATCCTTTTCTTCGATGTCGCCCCCCATGCAATCTAATCCCGGGTCGAGCACATCCTTCAACCTCTTTTTCCTATCAACTCTCTCTTCTTCAATTGCATGCAAACTCTTTTGAGGTAAGGCAAATACAACTTCTTTTCCCCCACAACGGAAAGTGAGCTCCCCTTGTTTCATGTCAAAGAGTGCATCGGCTGTATGCAAGAAAGGCCTTCCAAAAATTAATTGAATGCCACCTTTGTTCTTCATGTCAACCACGAGAAAATCTCCGGGAAATGTGAATGTCAAAACCCCCACATGCACATCTTCAACTACTCCACGTGGACAAAAGAGAGCTTGATTTGCCAATTGCAAGACTTGATTTGTAGGTTTAAGATGTCCAACCTCCAACTCCTTGTACAAGTCCCACGACATTATATTCACACTAGCACCGGAGTCACACAAAGCTTTTTCAACTTTCACATCTCCAATTTTGCAACCAATGACAAAACCGCCAGGATCCTCAACTCCAACGAGTTCATCCAACATGGGTACACGTTCAATCTCTTCCGGAAGTGGCATCTCTATATCTCCTTTCTTCACATAATCAAAGAAATGCACATTTTCAAGTTGTTCTTCTTTCTTTTCTTCCACATTTTCTACTTCCAACTCCTTTCCATCTTCCTTCACTATACTCCCTTCTTCTTTGATCTCCACACTTTCCACTTTTGGAGTCATGACCTCCAATTTCTCATTCATCCTATCTTCACCATCAATCATATTGCAACTTTTCTTTTGTACAATTTCCGTGTCGCTTGGAAATTTCCCAGCTTGATGTTTGCCACTTAATTGTTTAGCAATTGAGGAAATTTGCAGCTGGATCTCCGCGAACATCCCATCATACTTCTCAAAGTGCTTATCAATCTCTTCATTTAGGTTCCTCCTCATCTCTTGATTCACATATCTACTACCTCCCCCAACATATCCTCCTTGGCTACTACTCCCTCCTCCTTCCAATTGCATTTGAGGATTGAGAGCATTGTTTGGGTTTGCATAAGAGAAATTTGGGTGGAATCGGTTGGATGGATGATAGTACATGTTTCCTTGAGGATTGTATTGAGGTCGATTGTTGTACCCCATCCTTTGATTGACGAAATTCACATTCTCCGGATAAGCATTCTCATGCTTAAGTACCATCATATCCTCTTTTCCACCTCCCGAAGTAGATAATTTGTCAAGCTTCCTTTGCATGGTAGCTATTTGTTCTTTGAAGTCCTCCTTCTCATAAGCATCATTTACCGACTTCACCGGTCTATAATCTTTCCGTTCCCTTGGCCATTGGAAACTATTTTCGGCCATCTTCTCAATTGTCTTCCAAGCATCTTCCTCTTCTTGATCTAGGAATGCACCTCCCGAAGAAGCATCCATCATGACTTTTGTATCATAATTAAATCCACCATAGAATTGGCATATTTGTTGACTCTTAGAAAGACCATGTCGAGGACACTTGCGTAGAAGATCTCGGAACCGATCCCAAGCTTCATAGAGAGGTTCATCGTACCTTGTTGGGAAATCTGTCTAAGGTTTCCTCCCCCAGTAGCTTACTTGTTTAGATTATAGTTTTGGTGGATCAAATCCTAAGTCCTACCAGCGTCAGTTGTCTCTACATAGCTCTAGTCTTAAATGTAAAGTCCTGTTTAGGTCTTTTGAGTTGTAAGTCGCAGCTGATCAAGACTCATGCTGACACTGTTCACCAGCATGAGAAGAGCTTATCACTGGCTACTGTTCACCAGTTGGGAAAAGCTTCATCAGCAGGCGGCTGACAAAGACTCGTGCTGACACTGTTCACCAGCATGAGAAGAGCTTATGACTGGGTACTGTTCACCAGTTGGGAAGGGTTTCATCAGCAGGCGGCTGACAAACCTTACCAGGAGAATGTGTGTTCCTACTTACACTATTCACCAGCGGTGATTTCACCAGTCATGGGAGATTCCGAAAAGAGTTAACATCTAGAGATTTGGTA
>JAPKLW010000661.1:108769-148142 GCA_026898455.1 Plectranthus barbatus
CACAGCTGCTGGACGATCTCCTAGCTGGTGCTGAATCTTGGTTATCTCAATCGGCCCTGTCTCCAGCACATCTTTCATCTCTGGATGGATGCTCTTAAGAGAGATGAGCGACCTCTTCCGCCATATATCATACTTCACTGACTTGTAGTCGAGTAGCTTCGGATTATTCATCTTGATGTACCTGAGCTAATCAAACAGACAAACAGATAGAGAGCGCAAGGAAACGCGGATCACGGTCCTAAGCGACTCAGATACGAACGGTCTGTAAGAATCTGTCTTTGATACCACTTGTTGGTCCCGGATTATCAGGGTATAACTTGGCAGCGGAAACTGTGTTAATTCGTTTCTTGCGCTCTGCTGGTTACTCAGCTGACTGGGACCTTGTCAGCTGGTAAGTCAACTGGCAGTGAGTACTCAGCTGACTGGCAACTGGCTGGTCAGCTGGTAGCTCAAGACTTAGAATATTTTAAGTCTGAGTTTGCACAGTTATATCAGTTTTCAGATATACACCAGCACTTGAGTGCTGGGTTTCAAATCGGTATGAAAATGCAGAAAGCTGATAAAGACAAAAGGATTTTTATAGTGGTTCGATCAACTGATCTACGTCCACTCTCCAGTCGACTCACTGGAAATTCACTATAAGAGCAATCAGGTACAAAGTTCCTACGATCTATCTCCAGCTGGTAGATGCCTCGTCTACCAGTCCACTGGATCAACCGCTCCCGGTCCTTGTCCTTCTTCAGCTCTCGTCAGATGGATGGAGTGCGAGCACGTCACTTCAACCTCCTCCTCTGACTGGTTGGGTGTTGAGTTCTCCCAAGAACGTAGATCCTTTTGCGGCAGAATGCCCGTAATAACTCAAGAGCTGGCTGGCTCTAGAGCTGCTATGTTCTTCCTCAGAAAGAGAAAGAACACCAAGTGAGGTCTAAACTTACAAGCAGGAAGCTTGAAGTCTCGTGTTTGAAAGATATCAACACACGGAAAAGCTTTAAAGAAAGCCTCGAAAGATGCTTGCTTGCTTGCAATGAATGTTCGTTCTTTCGGTAGTTGTAGAGTATTGAATGTTCAGGATTCAAGCGTGTGAGCCAGCGTGCAAGCCTCTTAAATGTTCGTAGCTCCGACCTATTTATAGACGCAGGATCCCATTCAAATTTCTAGCCGTTTGGACACATCCGGAAAGGGTCTCTGTCCTCGGATGTACTTCAGACGGCGGCAGGTAGGAATTTCAGGAAAACGCCATACCTGTGTCTGCTTTTTTCTGACACAGACCTCTTTGTGTCAGAACGGCATTATTTCGTCAGTACGAGGAATCGCAACTGGTGTCTTGAACTGATAGACTTTAAGGTATCCTCCCTTAAAGTCATATTTTGTCAGTATATTCCTCAGACGAATCTTCTTTTTGTCTCTAAGACTCTGGGAGAGTGAATCTTGAATTCTGCTGGTAACATCCGACTGGTAGTTCATTCTGGTGATCTTGTGCTGGCAGTCTCTGCTGGTGACTTACGCTTGCACAATCTAAGTCTACCAATATGTCTGATGTTAACCCTTTCTTGGAATCTCCCGTGACTGGTGGCTTCACCGCTGGTGAATAGTGTCAGCCAGAACACATATTCTGCTGGTGAACAGTAACCAGTCAATAGCTCTACTCTATGCTGATGAACAGTGTCAGCATGAGTCTTTGTCAGTCGCTTTTGCTGGTGAGACTTCTCTCAACTGGTAAGCACATCTCATGCTGGTGAACAGTAGCCAGCATGAGTCTTGATCAGCTACGACTTACAACTCAAAAGACCTAAACAGGACTTTACATTTGAGACTAGAGCTATTCTAGAGACAAACTGACGCTGGTTGGACTTAGGATTTGATCCACCAAAACACTTAAACACTAAATCAAAGATCTAAGCTATCAACTGGGGAATGGAAACTTAGAGAAATTTCCCAACACCCGGATCATCCTTTTCTTCGATGTCGCCCCCCATGCAATCTAATCCCGGGTCGAGCACATCCTTCAACCTCTTTTTCCTATCAACTCTCTCTTCTTCAATTGCATGCAAACTCTTTTGAGGTAAGGCAAATACAACTTCTTTTCCCCCACAACGGAAAGTGAGCTCCCCTTGTTTCATGTCAAAGAGTGCATCGGCTGTATGCAAGAAAGGCCTTCCAAAAATTAATTGAATGCCACCTTTGTTCTTCATGTCAACCACGAGAAAATCTCCGGGAAATGTGAATGTCAAAACCCCCACATGCACATCTTCAACTACTCCACGTGGACAAAAGAGAGCTTGATTTGCCAATTGCAAGACTTGATTTGTAGGTTTAAGATGTCCAACCTCCAACTCCTTGTACAAGTCCCACGACATTATATTCACACTAGCACCGGAGTCACACAAAGCTTTTTCAACTTTCACATCTCCAATTTTGCAACCAATGACAAAACCGCCAGGATCCTCAACTCCAACGAGTTCATCCAACATGGGTACACGTTCAATCTCTTCCGGAAGTGGCATCTCTATATCTCCTTTCTTCACATAATCAAAGAAATGCACATTTTCAAGTTGTTCTTCTTTATTTTCTTCCACATTTTCTACTTCCAACTCCTTTCCATCTTCCTTCACTATACTCCCTTCTTCTTTGATCTCCACACTTTCCACTTTTGGAGTCATGACCTCCAATTTCTCATTCATCTTATCTTCACCATCAATCATATTGCAACTTTTCTTTTGTACAATTTCCGTGTCGCTTGGAAATTTCCCAGCTTGATGTTTGCCACTTAATTGTTTAGCAATTGAGGAAATTTGCAGCTGGATCTCCGCGAACATCCCATCATACTTCTCAAAGCGCTTATCAATCTCTTCATTTGGGTTCCTCCTCATCTCTTGATTCACATATCTACTACCTCCCCCAACATATCCTCCTTGGCTACTACTCCCTCCTCCTTCCAATTGCATTTGAGGATTGAGAGCATTGTTTGGATTTGCATAAGAGAAATTTGGGTGGAATCGGTTGGATGGATGATAGTACATGTTTCCTTGAGGATTGTATTGAGGTCGATTGTTGTACCCCATCCTTTGATTGACGAAATTCACATTCTCCGGATAAGCATTCTCATGCTTAAGTACCATCATATCCTCTTTTCCACCTCCCGAAGTAGATAATTTGTCAAGCTTCCTTTGCATGGCAGCTATTTGTTCTTTGAAGTCCTCCTTCTCATAAGCATCATTTACCGACTTCACCGGTCTATAATCTTTCCGTTCCCTTGGCCATTGGATACTATTTTCGGCCATCTTCTCAATTGTCTTCCAAGCATCTTCCTCTTCTTGATCTAGGAATGCACCTCCCGAAGAAGCATCCATCATGACTTTTGTATCATAATTAAATCCACCATAGAATTGGCATATTTGTTGACTCTTAGAAAGACCATGTCGAGGACACTTGTGTAGAAGATCTCGGAACCGATCCCAAGCTTCATAGAGAGGTTCATCGTACCTTTGCCCAAACAATGTGATATCCGCCCTTCTTTTGAAAGTCAAACTTGGTGGAAAAAATTTGAATAGGAACTTCTCTCTTAATTCTTCCCAAGTGGCAATATTTGACTTGTCTAAACCTTCAAACCAATGCCTCGCCGAGTCTCTCAACGAGAATGAGAATAACCGCAACTGTATTTGGTCTTGGGGCACTTGGTTGATCTTTATGGTATCCGTGATTTCCAAAAATCGAGATATATGGACATTCGGATCCTCGGTTGCATGTCCCCCAAACTGATTATTCTGTATCATTTGGACCAACTGTGGCTTTATCTCGAATTGCGTGGCATTTACTCCTAACCGGAAACCTCCAGTCATCGGCTCCCCTTGAGGTCGGAAAAGGTTTTAAAGTGGTCTACGAGGACCATTCCTCTCATTTAGTAAAGCTTTCATCAATTCAATTTGTCTTTCTAACTCTCCAATCCTAAGCGTATCTTCTCCCAGGTTAGCTATTTCCAAATCAATCTCGATACTTCCTTGCCCTTGTTGTAATTTCCTCTCCAAGAGCTCACGAGCCTTGGACCTCGTGATCATAAACAACCTACAACTCCACAAAAGAAACCAATTACCAAACCAAACAACTTGATCAAACAAAGGAAAAACAACTATCAATCAACAAGCTAAAAACAAAAAGTTCACACAAGCAATAAAACAAACATCTAGCCTACAAGCTTCACTTTTCCCCCAATATCTAGCAACCTATTAAATGAAGTTCCCCGACAACGGCGCCAAAACTTGCTGCGGCTAAAAGTTCAATCAAAATTAAACCCCTAGCTACACAAGAATAAAATTTGTCAAATCCAGGTCCTTCTTCCCTTCGCCCGCTAGAATACCGAGATACTATGGCAAAGTCTTATAACTAGGCAAAAAATAAGTCGGTGAATGATTTCTACCAACTAGGCAAAATAGTAATCTATCCTAAGCAATAATAACACATCAAAAATCATTAATCAATTATCAAACTAAAGACTTGACAACAATCAATTTCACCAAGGTGGGTAGAAAAAAGTACCAAGTATAACAATGAGATAAGAGTGAATGTTGAATGAACATCAAATGTGTGCAAATTCGATCGAATCGTGTTGTAAACCAATTTTAATTCCTAAGAGATTGAGCAATCGACCCTACACTCGTTAACCCCTTGTCACGGCAAGCTAACGGTTGATGATACTAAGACTTGCAAACAGTCACGTTATTAAGCCCTAGACCACTCCAAATAGATCGTCAATTATTGCCATACGACCTAGCACCGCACATGGATTGGAACTAAAATCGTATGAATCTACACTATTTACGATGATTCCGCCCGCATGTTGGCTGCAACGTTCACGTCAAATACCCCCTAGGTTGGTTATTACCTACACCTAAGAGATAAAGAACAAGATCTAGTGCAATTCAAGCTCTCAAAGGAAAGGAAACAATCATCAACCAATCTCATCTCAACACATTATCCATTCAATCAACATTCACAATAGAAATTAGTTCTTCATACCTGCAATTCCGTACAATATAATAGAGAAAGTAATAGAATCCATTACAAAATTGATAGGTCTAGTGTGGATCTTCCTCAATTGCTTTCCTTGGACTCAATCTACCTCTTGATCTTCCTTGATCTTCACCAAATTTGGAGGAATGTGGCCTAGATCACCCTTGAATGTGGATGGAAGTAGTTAAGGAAGGATATAGAGAGAATTCTAGGAGCGGTTATTTAGAATCTGACCAAAAGTTCTTAACATAAATGAATTCCCCCCTTTTATAGACAAGCAAACAGGGCCTCGGATCGCCCGGTTGAAGTATGGCTCGCCCGATCGAAGCTGGTAACTGCCAAAATTCAGAAGGAAACCAACCAGGCTTGCCCGGTCGAAGTGGCTCAACCGAGCCACCTTTCTGTGGCCTGGCTCGGCCGATCGGACATGCCTCGGCCGGTCGAGCCCTCTGTCTGTGGCCTGGCTCACCCGGTCCAACCTGGCTCGGCCGGTCGAGCCCTCTGTCTGCCTCGCTTGGCCGGTCCTGCTCCGCTCGGCCGGTCGACGCCTCCAAACTCCAAACACGTGCGATTTTCCTCCAAAACTCCACCAAAAATGCTCGTTTATGCCCAAAACCTATCCTACACAAATCAAACACACAAAACACGAAAACACAACCAAAATACGACAAAAATATATGATACGGGAGTAAAATAGCCACAAACAAGCATGCGCACACATCAAAATATGGGTCATTTTACGCACGTATCAGTCGTATTTGTGGAGGTCTAATGATTTTGGTTAGAAAAGAACCAAAAACCAGCTTAGTATTTTTAATTCTAAAGGTTTCATGCGCACACATTATTTTATGTTCCCATAAATTATGTCACACCCAAAATTCCATCATAAATTAATATGATCCCGGAATTTATAGACATAATTTAAAACATAAAATAAATCACATAAGACATGCTAAAAAATTAAATTGCAACATGCTTATAAAAATAAATAATTAAAGCAAATAATCATGCTTCCTATTATTTACTAGTGCGCACATAATAAATCGCATCAATACGAAAAATAATTAAATTAACAAATAAAATTTCTCGTGGCCCCTCAGATGCGATTACAACTAAAAAATAATTAAATCTAATCTATTACAAGATTTAATTGCAATACAGATCTTCAAACTGGGCCTCCGTTGGTCTTGAAATCTGATTTGAATTGCATCAACGACAATTGGGCTTGAAATTAGGGTTTCTGGCCCAACAGCAGCAAAACCCTAATTTTTCAGGACTGCGGGCCGCCTCCGGGTTGAGAAGCCCGATTTTCGGCCCGGGCTGGAAACCCTAGTTTTGCAACAACAGCAGCCACCACCTTGTTGTCGCCGCCGCCGCCGCCAGTCCAGCCCCGGCCGCCGGAGTCCACGCAGCAGTACTTGGCCGCCACATGCGGCCGCTTCCAGTCCAGCACAGCCACCGTCCGAGGCCACCGCAGCCCGCCGGCGAGTCGGAGGTGTCGCAGATCAGTGGCAAGCCACAGCAGAGCTGCGCAGCCTCACCATCGCCGCGCGCAATCGCGCGCGGCCCCTGCTGCTTCGCCTTCGCCGGTGCGCAGGATGCGCGCGACCTAGCATCTCACCACCATGACCCACACAACCTATTGCCACCACCCTTGTCGGATTTTTCGCGGCTGCCAGCACTGCGCGCACACCTTCCCTGTCGAGCAAGAAAGCAGCGTGCAGAGGGCAGGAAGAAAGAGGCTGCGGCGGAACCCTAGCCGCTGCCACCTCCAACCACCTTGCGAGCCTCGCCAGACCTGCGCGCAGTAGCCTGACAAACTAGGCACGGCCCAGCCACACTGCAGAAACCTAGCTCCGCCGCGCCGCCGCCACCCACCCCCGATGTGGTCGCCGCTGCCGGCGGCTGGCTGAATCTGATTTATTGTCGGATCTGATGAATGTTCTTCGTCTCTTCTTCCGGATCTCAGTTTCGCCAATTTTTAGAGATTTGAAAGAAAAGAAAATACAAAAAATAGATCTAAAATCTATTACATAATTTCCTATCAAATCTAACCACGGATTTTCTCGTGGTGAAAAACAGATCCAAAAATGAGAAGGCCACGAGAACAAAAACATCCACGACAATTTAAAATCCATCCATGAACATACATATTCATTTAATTACAATCTATCCAAGATAGAGCCTAAGAACATGAACCTCGCTCTGATACCAATTGTAGGGTTTGATTATACGATGGACAACACAAGTTGCCATTAAAGAATTTCTTGCCAAGGATCGTTCTTAGGATACCAGGAACAAATTTCAATTAAATAAACCATGCGATCCTATGCATGCTCCTACAAGATTAATTGCAGAGGATGGATTTAGAGAATACCTGATTTCACTGTTTGATTTACAGATCTAGATCGGAGCCAATAACGATGAAATAACCTTAGATCTGAGATAGAACGCCGGCGATGGATAGTTGTTCCTACAGATCTGATCTTCTGATCTTTTCCCTTGCTCCTAGGAAACCTGGTGAGGATTATCTACCAAGTTGAATCCGAGATCCGGAGAAATCGATCAAGTTCCTCCCTAAGATAGCCGCCGCCACTCTCTCTCAATTTTCTATATACTGAAAAGTCTTACTTGATCTGATGGAGAGAAGGCCTATATATAATGTTAGGGTTTTGAGAAACCCTAACCCTAATGGGCTGTGAGCAGTTCATGGGCCAGACCAGGGACCAGATGCAAATAATAAAGTGGGCCCTCTTTATTAATTAATCCTTCCTTGTTCAACCTTGAACATAATTAATTAATAAGACATTGTTTTAAGCTTCACCACGGTAACAATGCTGATTCGCCCCTTTATTACCACGTTATTAGGAACGGGTTGCACCAAACTAACATGATCCACATATTTAAGGTTTTAGATATTCATTAATTAATTTGGCTTTTGACAATCAGCCACAATTAATTAATCTCTTATTTCCTGAGTAATACCACTCACTCATTTTCACTTATGCTTGAATTAAATAATTCAACCTGCAGGGTTTAGCATAATGAACCATGTGAGCTACTCAGGGAATGTCACCATCCTGAAACGGATATGCTTACCTAAACGTCCAGACTAAGCAGGCCACACACAAATTGCCAACACCCAAAATACAAGTATTAGAGTACATGTAAGACTCGCCACTCTAGTAAATCAAAGTGTGGTCAATCTGTGTGTGCCCCTTATCCTTCAGTTAGGTTTAAGATCATAGGAAGTATGTTAGGGATCTGGCTCATTCGTTTGTCAATGAGAATGGCACATCCCACTGTTGATCCCATCAATACATAACCATGTACCGACACATCAAGTAGCTAGGATAAGCCCACTTATGTACCGATGTGCCGCAGCTTAGACCGACAGCCTATCCAGGGACTGTCTCAGCTGTGATACTGTTTATATCTCGCTAGGTCAAACGATTCATATGATCCTCTGTGATCTCCTACACACCATATGATCATCCTTATAGGCGAGATAAGAGGATATTATGGTTCGTTGTACGTTTGTTTAATCAGATAGCGAGCATTGTTGTGGGAACACATATATGAAGACCAGTGTACAAAACACTTAATCATATATGCTTTCAATATATAATCCCAACAGTATGGTGAGTAAGATCGAGTTGTCAGATTTAATCTCATGAGAGAAACGTGGGAAAAAAAAATATTTGATGGTAGCTCAACCAGGGAGCACGTGGTCAACATGACTCATCTTATAGATAAGCTCACGTTGCACGAGGGTGGTATTAATGCGGAAGCACAAGTTGATATCATTCTTAGCTCTCTGCTAATGTCCTTTGAAAACTTTAGGCTGAATGTTGTCATGAACAGGAAATAGTATACTCTTAATGAGTTACTCAATGACTTGATGGCAGCGGAATCAATCATGCTTCAAGAAAAAGTTTTTTTGGCTACTTCTTGAAATCATTATGTTGCGTTGGCTGGCAAGAAGCGTAAAAGAATGTTTAATAAAAAAGATAAAGGTACAACTACTTTGAAGAAGCCTAAAAGGATACCGGGCATAGCTGCTAAGAGGGATAAGTATTTCAGATGCGTTAAGACTGGTCATTGGAAGAAAGATTGTCAAGTCAAAAAAATTGGACAAGGTACATCATGTGCATTTATAACAAAAACATGTTTAGCATTAGTTTCTACCTATTCTTGGGTAGTGGAGACTGGAGCAACTGATCATGTTTGTTACACTTTGTAGGGGTTCGTGCCGACAAGGCAACAAGAACATGACGAGATTACCATCTCAATAGGCAGCAGAGAGCAACTCTCAGTAGTAGCCATTGGAAAATTTACTTTATGCTTTGTGAATAGTTTTAAATTTTAAGCAATGTTTTACATGTGCCGGTGATTCGGCGGAACTTAATTTCAGTTTCCAAGTTATTTAATGATGCATTTTAAGTTATTTTTTATAGTGGTGTTTCTATCATTGTTAATAACAGTGTGATCTTTCAAGGCAAATTGATTGACTCTCTTTATATCATAAACTATTTGCATAAATCTTTCGTGACTGTTGCATCGAAGTCATCCAATAATAATAATCATTTAAAAAGAATGTTTTCTTCTGATGAGGATCCAACATATCTCTGGCACTTGAGACTAGGTTACATCAATCTAAAGAGGATCAAGAGATTGGTAGATGATGGTGTCTTAGATTCATTCCAAGTGGTTCCTCATCGAGTCCGTGAATCCTGTATAGAGGGAAAGATGACAACCAGGCCTTTTAAGACAAGTCAGTCTCGAGCAGAGGATGTGTTAAAACTGATCCACTCTGACTTATGTGGAGCAATGTCCACGCAAGCTCATCAAGGTTATGTGTATTTCGTTACATTCATTGATGATTACTCAAGATTTGGTTATGTCTATTTACTTCGCAACAAGTCCGAATGCTTTGTGAAATTCAAAGAATTCCAGGTAGAAGTGGAGAAGAAGCTAGGTAAGACTATCAAGACACTACGATCGGATCGTGGTGGTGAATACAACAACAACGAGTGTAGGATTTGATGCTACAATCGACAACGTGAGTTGTCATTTATTTCTTTAGTCATTTGGATCGCTCTTTGGGTTTCTAAAACAGACCACATTGAATAAATCAGGTGAACCCTATGCATGCTCTTAATATTTAATTGCAAAGGATGGATCTACAAATACCTGAACTCCAACATCTAATCTACAGATCTAGATCGGAGATAACGACAAAGAAGTAGATCTCAATGTGGGATCGATCAAAGCTATTGTGTTCCAACAGATCTGATCTTCTAATCTGTTCCCTTACTTCTTGGAAATCTTGTGAGGATACAATACCGAGTTGAATCAGAGATCCGGAGGAATCGAACACTTCCTCCCACTGATAGTCGTCACCCCTCTCTCTCTTTTCTCTCAATATTCTGTGTTGAATATTAATTGTATTAATGATCTGATAAAGAAAAGGGCTTTTATAGTGCAAGGGTTTGCAAAACCCTAAACGTAATGGGCTCTGAGCATCTTGTGGCCAAACCAAGGACCAAATGCAAATAATAAAGTGGGCTCTCTTTATTAATTAATTCCATGTCCAACCCAAAATAAATTTAATTAAAAAAACATTGTTTTAACCTTCACCACAGTAACAATGTTGACTCACCCCTTCATTACCACATAATTAAGATGTAAGGATTTCGTGGCGAACCAAATCACCAAATCCAAATAAACCGGACCGTTTAATCGATGTTGAGAACAATTACCAATTCAATAAACCTAGCATGCTCCTATGAATTTAATGCAGTTATACGACTTTACCTTAACTCCATAGTGTCAGATCCAATCTTTCGCGTTTGAATTCCAATCCCTTGATTCAACCACGCGATTTGATTAAAACTGCGGAAACATAAATTAGAACCAGATCTAATTTCAAGAATTAAACAAATAAAAAAAGAAGAGAGAATAATCTGTTCTCCAGATAAGGTCTTCAGATCTGTATCCCAATGTTGTTCAATCCTGCTATTACTGAGGATTCCAAAGGACTGTGATTGTGTAGGCCAGAGTCAAAACTTTGTCTCCCAAACACACAGAGCCGCCGCCCCTGTCTCTCTCTCCCTAGGGTTTTGAACTGGTTTGAATTTTCTGAGGTGGCTAGGGTTTCAGAGAGAGAACTGTCTATTTATAGAACCAGGGTTTTAACCCTAATGGGCCACTGGGCCTTTTTCAGCATATTTAATTGGGCCAGACCTAGGACCAAATGCAAATAATAAAATGGGCTTATTAATTAATTAAATTCCATGTCCACAACCCAGGACACAATTAATTAATTAATATTAATTCTTTTTCACCACATAATTAATACTGACCTACCCCTTTATTACCACGTTATGAGAATGGGCTGCATTTACTTGAGAATCCCCATATTTAAGGTTACTAGACATTCATTAATTAATCGAAGCTTCTTACAAGCTCTATATACAATTAATTAATCTCTTATTTTCCTTAGCAGTACCACTCAAACCTTATCACTCATGCTTGAACTTAATCAGCTGGCAGGACTATAGCACGATGAATATTATTGAGCTCCTCAGGGAATGTCCCCATCCTATTACTCGGATATGGTTACCTAGCTCCTGTCTCAGGCTGCAATACACGAACTGCTGTTACCCAAGATGCGGGTATAGGAGCACGTTACTCAAGCCCTCCACCATAGCACGTCAAAGCAACAATCAACCCGTGCATGCCCCTGAACCTTCGTTAGGCTTTGGACTCAATCAAGATCGAGATCTTGTATTCTCTGATGTCAGACAGTAGAATACATCTTACTGTGGTCCAATCAATACGCAACTGCACGTACCAGCATATCAAGTAATCAAGACATATTACTTCTTTCCAACTATACTGCAGCCTATACCGACAGAATTATCCTCGTACGTTGTCTCGGCTATGATAATATTTATATCTCACTAGGTTAACTGATCATACTGTCTTATGTGATCTACAACACGAAGTATGGTCGTCCCTATTGGTGAGATAAGAGGATACCGTTGTTACTTGCATGTAAGTTTGTTTAACATATAGGAAATAACGTTGAATGTATACTCATTGTAATAAATGTTTTCTGTATACAAAACCCAACAATCTCCCACTTATACTCAAAGCATTACACTCATTAATACAGAGTATACAGTGCGTCTATCTAGCCTAGCTATTACATCAACCACTGCCAGTGGTAGGCATCCACCTCAGACCTAGTCCACGAATATGTCTTTCGTAAAGCTTCTATGGCAAGCACTTTGTGAATGGATCAGCTAGGTTGTCACTAGAGTCAATCTTTGTGATATGGTACTTCTTCTCTATATGTTTGCTCGCCTTGTAAGTCTGTGGTTGCTTCGAATTCGCCACTACACCAGAGTTATCACAATGAATTGTGAAACTCTTAGGCAGACTTGGAATCACATCCAACTCTAAAAGGTAGTTCCGAAGCCATACCCTTCTTTCAAAGCTTCGGAAGCGACGACATATTCCGCCTCCATGGTGGAGTCAGCAATGCATTTCTGCTTTGCGCTCGTCCAAGATACAGCCCCACCTCCCAAGGTAAACACATAACCTAAGGTTGATTTATTCTCGTCCTGGTCACCTTAGAAATCCGAATCTGTGTAACCTAAAGGGTATAAATCCTCACTTTGATAAACCAGGCAAGAATTCCTAGTTCTCTTCAAATACTTGAGGATGTGCTTTACAGCAGTCCAATGCGCCTGTCCAGGGTTAGACTGATATCTTGCTACCATGCCAACGACATAACAAATATCAGGCCTGGTACACAGCATTGCATATATGAGGCTACCCACTATAGATGCGTATGGTACAAGACTCATCTCATCTTTCTCACTCTGTGTCATAGGACACTGCCCAGTAGAAAGATGTATGCCAGGTCTGAAAGGTAGCAAGCCTTTCTTGGCAAATTGCATGCTGAACTGGGCTATCTAAGTATCCACATAGGATGTCTGGGATAAGCTTAACATCCTTCTCCTACGATCCCATAAGACCTTAATCCCAAGGATGTACCCAACTTCTCCCAAATCCTTCATTTAGAACTGTTCGGATAACCAACGTTTAATGTCTGACATCACAACCTCGTTGTTTCCAAATAGGAGTATTTCGTCCACGTACAGTGCAAGGAAAACCACGCTCCCACTAACACAAAGTCGGTAAACACAACTTTCATTCTCGAACTATGAAAATCCATACGATTTAATCACATCATTGAAACATAAGTTCCACGACCTTGAAGTTTGCTTAAGTCTGTACAAGGACTTCTTAAGCTTCCAGACAAAATGTTCTTCGCCCTTGCGCATATTACCCTCGGGTTGCTACATATAGATGTCCCTAACTTCTTCAAGGTAACCATTTAGAAAAGTGGTTTTAACATCCATCTGCCAAATCTCGAGGTTTAAATGCGCTACTATGGTAAGAAGTATCCGGATGGATTTGAGAATGGCTACGGGTGAGAAGGTTTCATCATAGTCTATGCCCTCTTTCTGACTATAATCCTTTGACACCAGCCTGGCTTTGGAAGCCCATAACTTCTCCATTCGCTCCCTTCTTTCGCTTGTATACCCACTTGCACCCTATGGCCCTAAAGCCATTAGCCAGCACAACTTTCTTGTATACATCCATTGCGGTTATGGATTCTATCTCAGAATCCATGGTGATGCACCACTTCGCAACATCCTTGTCCTACACTGCCTCTTCGTAGGTCAGTGGGTCAGAGTCCTCATATCCGTCTTTAGGGCTCAAGTCCGAACACTCACCCACGAACATGTACCTCTCTGGCTGGAAAATAACTCTCCCACTGCGATGAGGCATCGGTGCCGTGTCAGTAGTTGGTGCATAAACTTGTGGTTCAGCACCTTGCACTGAAGAACACACCGATGGTGTTGTACCTCTCACAAGTGCACCCACGTTCGCATGTTCCCCTTCCCTTGGAATTACATTCTCATCTTCAATTTCTTGAAGAACTATATCACTCCTTGTCTTGTGGTTTCTCACATACTCAGCGTCCAAGAATCTAGCATTGGTGCTAACAACGATTCTCGAACTCTCAGGACAGTAAAGTAACCACCTTTCGTTTGCCTAAGATACCCTATAAACAGCATTACCTTGGTCCTGCTTTTTAACTTATCAGGTTCCTTCATCAGCACATGTGCCGGACAACCCCATACTCTAAACTTGCACAAACTGGGTTTGCATCCAAGGAAGTGCTCACAGGGTGTCTTAGCAACCGATTTAGAAGGCACCAAATTTAAGATGTAAGCCGATGTTTCCAATGCGTATCCCCAAAATGAAATAGGTAAGCTTGCATAACTCATCATTGATCTCACCATCTCCAAAAGAGTTCTATTTCTTCTTTAGGCTACACCATCTTGCTGGGGAGTACCCGGTGCAGTCCACTAGGATGTAATCCCATAATCTGACCAATATTGCAGGAACTCATTCCCGATGTATTTTCCATCACGGTCAGATCGCAGCGACTTGATACTTTTCCCGTCTTTTTTTCTACCTCAGTCTTAAACTCTTTGAATTTCTCAAAGCATTCAGACTTATAGCGTAGCCGGTAAACGTATCTGTATCTCGAGTAATCATCAATGAAAGTGACGAAATACTCATACCCTCCATGAGCCTGTGAGGACATGGGCCCACATAAGTCAGAATGGATCAATTCCAACACATCCTCTACTCGAGACTGACTAGCCTTAAAAGGCCTAGAGGACATCTTTCCCTCGATGCAGGATTTGCAGACTAGATAAGGTAAAGGCCGGACTAAGTCCAATGTACCGTCATCTGCAAGTCACTGAATCCGCTTCAAGTTGATGTGACCCAGTCTCAAGTGCTAGAGATATGTAAGATCCTCATCAGAAGAAATAAACTTTCCTTTTCTAGGATTATCAATTACAGATGAATTACATGCAATGCTTGAGGAAGTCTTTTGACGACAGTAAATGACAGAGAGTTATTTAGCATTCCACAACAGATAACAATGTTTTTACCGAAGATAGAAACACCACTATAAAAAATAACTGAATATCCATCAACATAAAGTTTGGAAACTGAAATAAGGTTCTGCCAAAAATCCAGCACATATAAAACATCTCTCAAAGTCAAAATAGAATCATCAAAGTACAAAGTGAAATCTCTAATGGCCGCTGCACTAACTCGTGTTGCATTCCCCATTGAGATGGTAACTTCGTCATTCTTCAGCACTTTCCTCGGTGTGAACCCCTGCAAAGTGTAACACACATGGTCAGTAGCTCCATTATCCACTACCCACGAATGAGTAGAAACCGATGCTAAATATGTTTCCGTTACAAATGCAAATGACGTACCTTGTCCCTTGCTTCCGCATGCGTTCTTGATTGAAGTGACACCAACCCTCTTCATCTCATTTGACCTCCTTTCACGTCTTCTTCGATCAATCAGATTCTTCTACCCAGTATAGACAACATCTTTTAATGTGTTCAAACTGTGCTCAAAATCTGATAACTCAGAATCCCATGAAGGTACGAAAGACTGTTCTGCCAGGTGATCAGTAAGCAACTCTTTGAATGTATACTCGCTTCTCTTAGCTACATCTTTCTTAAAGTCATAGAATGAAAGCAGTAATGAGTTCAGGATTATATCGATCTTTGCTTGATCACTAATACATCCACCCCTACGTGTGAACCGATTCATGGTGTTATCCATCATCATCACATGTAATGTCACCGAACTACTATCAGCCATTCTCTTCGAGACAAGGGCTTTCACGAGATCATAGCTGACACTTCGTTCCACTTCACCATACGTAGCCACTAAGTCTATCCAGATCGTAACAGAGCTACAATAGGCCATGTACTTGAGCTTCAATTCTCTATAAGAGTTATCCGAGATTAACTTGTAAGTAAAATCTTCAGATACCACCCATCTGTCATAGAATTCCTTCTCACATCTAGAGACTTTATGGTAATGTGGGGCAAGTGGCTTCATAGTAAGAACAAACATATTTTGCTTAGACAAGAGGATATACTCAATGCAGTATCTCCACTTCAGAAAGTTTGGATCAGTTAAGGGATTGAGAGCAAGAATATGATAAACAGTAGACATAGACATATCTGAAACAAATAAATAATCTTAATAAGAACATACAAGCAAAACATTAAAAAACAAATGCATTGAAAACCTCTTGATAAATCAAATACAAATGTTTTCGACTAATAGCCCAAGAGTTCCCACCGCAAGCTACACTCGTAGATGTTTACGATGTCACCCTCAACCAGAATGCGGGTTTTAAGCCCCAATCATTTAATTTCATACCATGTAAGGATTCCTTAGACACATGAAACTAATAATTAGTGTAAAACCTTAGACCAAGCCATCTCTCAAGTATAGGGAAGCAGCAATTGCATTATATTCTAAGATGCCTCTAAGCACTTAACCACAAATTTAACTCCAGCCAAAAGAGACAGTTTTGGCATGGCGCGTAATGATACCGCACGACCCTTAAAACCTTCGTTATCTAAAATTTAAATCAATCCTAGAATACTTATGAGAAAGAATTACGCATGCTACACTCGTAGATGTTTACGCAAAACCCTCCCACTATTCACATGATATAAATTGTTTGTCTAGAAATCCCACCAACTGCAGCCCATGTACCTCCGGGAAATAGCAAGCACATCACCCCTTGCTATGATTTCTCATATAATATGGTACTTCCTTTCAATGTGTTTTGTTGCTCTGTGAGTTCGTGGTTCCTTTGAATTAGCCATAGCTCCCGAATTATCACAATATACTGTAATAGTCTTGGGCAGCTTAGGAATCACACCTAACTCCAAAAGGAATTTTCGAAACCATACTGCTTCTTTAAAAGCTTTAGAAGCTGCCACATATTCTGCTTCCATGGTGGAGTCAGCAATGCACTTTTGCTTTGCACTCTTCCATGATATGGCCCCACCTCCCAATGTAAACACATAGCCAGAGGTGGACTTCTTTTCGTCTTGGTCTGCCTGGAAATTCGAATCTTTATAACCCACAGGGCACAACTCCTCACACTGATAGACGAGACAATAGTCTCTAGTCCATTTCAAGTATTTGAGTATGTTCTTTACCGCAGTCCAATGCGCCTGTCCTGGGTTAGACTGATATCTTGCTACCATGCCTACAACAAAGCAGATATCTGGCCTTGCACATAGCATTGCTACATGAGACTCTCTACGGACGATGCATACGACACGTTGCTCATCTCATCTTTCTCCTTTTGTGTCACCGAATACTGATCCTTGGAAAGATGTACGCCATGTCTGAAGGGTAACAGAGCTTTCGTGGTAGTTTGCATGCTGAAATGGGCAATCACAGTATCCACATATGTGTAGGGTTTGAGTCTACGATCAACAACATGAGTTGTTATTCAATTCGCAGGATCGTTCTTAGGATATCAAAATAAATGCAATTAAATAAACCATGCAAAGCCTATGCATGCTCCTACAAAATTAATTGTACAAGATGGATTAGAGTTTATACCTTTTTCACCGTTTGATCTACAGGACAGATCGGAGTATGATAACGGTGAAAAAACGTTCAGATCTGAAGCGGAATATGAACAAAACGATGGCTTCCTTCTTCTTGAAGAAATCGATGGCCTCTCTCTTGTTCCTACAGATCTGATCTTCTGATCTGTATCCCTTGCTCCTTGGAAATCTGGTGAGGATTATTCTACCAAGTTAATTCAGCCGGAGGATTCGATCAGAGAAAATCCCTCCTTCCTGAACAGCCCTAGCCGCCGCCCTCTCTCTCTGTATACTGAGAATGTGTATCACCTCTTACTGATCTAGGGTTTGGCTATTTATAGTGTTAGGGTTTAATGAAACCCTAACCCTAATGGGCTTGAGCAGTGTGTGGGCCAGACCAGGGATCAGATGCAAATAATAAAGTGGGCCCTCTTTTATTAATTAATTCTGTTATGTCCAACCCAGAACATTAATTAATTAATAAAGTATTGTTTTAACCTTCACCACGGTAACAATACTGACTCGCCCCTTTATTACCACGTTATTAGGAACGGGTTGCACCAAACTAACTTGATCCACATATTTAAGGTTTCAGACATTCATTAATTAATTTGGTTTATATGACAATCAACCACAATTAATTAATATCTTATTTTCCTGAATAATACCACTCAACCTTTATCTCTTATGCTTGAATAAATCATTCAGCCTGCAGGACTTAGCATAAAGAACCTTGTGAGCTCATCAGGGAATGTCACCATCCTGGAACGGATATGTTACCATACATCCAGACTAAGCAGACCCCACACAAATCAGCAACACCCAAGATGCAGATATGAGAGTACATGTAAGACTCGCCATCCTAGCAAATCAAAGTGCAGTCAACTCATGTGTGCCCCTTATCCTTCAGTAGGGTTTAAGATCATAGAAAGTATGTTGGGATCTGGCTCGTTCATATGTCAATAAGAACGGCGCATCCCACTGTTGATCCCATCAATACATAAGAATGTACCGACACATCAAGTGGCCAGGACAAGCCCACTTATGAACCGATGTGCCGCAGCTTAAACCGACAGCCTATCCAGGGACCATCTCAGCTGTGATACTCTTTATATCTCGCTAGGTCAAGCGAACCATATGATCCTCTGTGGTTTACAACACACCATATGGTCATCCCTATCTACGAGATAAAAGGATATTATAGTTCGTCGTATGTTCACATTATCAGATAGCGAGATTTGTTTAATGTATCAACATAATGAAAGCCAGTATACATACGCTTGATCAATTATGCTTTTCAGTATACATATCCCAACAATATGATGCTTGAGACAAGGCCAACATCCTTTTCTTGCGCTCCCACAATACTTTTACCCCTAGGATGTATCCTGCCTCCCCAAGGTCCTTCATATGAAACTGTTCGGATAACTACCCATTTATGCCTGACAATACTTCCACATTGTCGTCAATCAGGCGAATATCATCTAAATATAGTATAAGGAACACCACGCTTTCGCTGACACATAGACGGTACACGCAACTCTCATTTGAATATTTTGAAAATCCATAGGATTTAATCACTTCATCAAAATGTAGATTCCATGACCGTGAAGCGTGCTTAAGTCCATACAACGACTTCTTGAGCTTCCAGACCAAATGTTCTTCGCCCTTCTGCACATAACCTTTTGGTTGTTGCATATAGATATCTCGACCTTCTTCAAGGTACCCATTTAGAAACGCGGTTTTAACATCCATCTGCCAGATCTCTAGATCCATATGTGCTGCTATGGCTAGGAGTATTCAAATGGACTTAAGCATGGCTACCGTTGAGAAGTTCTCATCATTTTCTACACCTTATTTCTAAATATAACCCTTCACCACCAGCCTTGCTTTGAAAGCTATAATTTCTCCATTCGCTCCTTTCTTTCTTTTGTATACCTATTTGCACCCTATGGCTCGATAGCCATCTGGCAAATCAGTTTTCTGGTACACATCCATATCCGTAATGGATTCTATTTCCGAATCCATGGCGATAAGCCATTTGTCCGCATCTTTATCAGATACTGCCTCATTGTATGTCTAGGGGTCAGTATCATCTAGTCCGCTTTCCGAGATCAAGTCAAAAGACTCTCCCACGAACATGTACCTTCTGGTTGGTGGATAACCCTCCAACTGTGACGAGGCATCTGAGCCGTGTCAGTAGTTGGCACAATACTCATTGGTCTCATACCTTGCATTGATGGCTGTGTTGGTATTCCCTCACCTATCACAGGTGGATTTACCGATACACTGGGCTTTCCTGATGGAATAGCTTCATTATCCCCAAGCTCATGGAGGATAATTTCACTCTTCAATTTGTGGTGTCTTACATATTCGTCCTCGGAGAATCTTGCGTTGGTATTGACAACCACTTTCTTATTCTCATGACAATAAAAGTAACCACCTTTCGTTTGCCTGGGATATCCTATAAACAACATCAACTTACACCTACTTTCTAACTTATCAGGTTCCTTTGTCAGCACATATGCTGGACAACCCTAAACCCTCATTCTGGTTAAACTTAGCTTTTGCCCAAACCAGAGTTCCAAAGGCATTTTAGGAACTGATTTAGAAAGTACCAGGTTAAGCAAATAGGCCGTTGTCTCCAAGGCATATCCCCAAACCTGACCATTTCCAAAAGAGTCCGATTTCTCCTTTCCCCTACACCATTTTATTGAGGTGTTCCTGGTGTAGTCCACTGGGATGTAATCCCGTTATCTGACAGGTACTGCAAGAACTCGTTACTGAGGTATTCTCCACCAAGATCTGATCGTAGTGTCTTGATAGTCTTGCCTAGTTTCTTTTCTACCTCAGTCCTAAACTCTTTGAATTTCTTAAAGCATTCAGACTTGTAGCGAAGCAAATAGACATATCCAATTCTTGAGTAATTGTCAATAAATGTGACGAAGTACTCATAACCTCCACGAGCTTGCGTGGACATTGGTCCAAATAAGTCAGAGTGGATCAATTCTAACACATCCTCAGCTCGAGACTGACTTGCCTTAAAAGGCTTGGTCATCATCTTTCGCTCTATACAGGATTCACAGATTTGATGCAGTACCACTTGAAAAGATTCTAAGACTCGGTCGCATGCTAATCTTTTAATCCTCTTTAGATTGATGTGACCTAGTCTCAAGTGCTAGAGATATGTTTGATCCTCATCGGAAGAAAACTTTCTGTTTAAATGATTATTATTATTGGATGAGTATGCAACATTCACGAAAGATTTATGCATATAATCAATTAAATAGACAGAGTCAATCAGTTTGCCATGACAGATAACACCGTTATTCCCAATAATAGAAACTCTACTATAGAAAATAACTAAAAACCCATCACTGAATAACTTGGAAACTGAAATTAAGTTCCGCCGAAAAAACCAGCACATATAAAACATCTCTCAAAAACAAAACATTGTTTTCAAAGCATAAAGTAAAATCTCCAATGGCTACTGCTGAGACTCGCTCTCCGCTGCCCATTGAGATGGTAATCTCGTCATGCATCAGCTGCCTTGTCGGGCTGAACCCCTGCAAAGTATAGCAAACATGATCAGCAGCTCCAGTATCCACTACCCAAGAATAGGTAGAAACTGATGCTAAACATGTTTTCGTTATAAATGCACATGACGTACCTTGTTTACCCGTGCTAGTCACTAGACAATCTACTTTACTTCGCTTGCGCTTGCATAGCCTGGTGATGACTTCTGCCTCAACTACTTCATCTAACCTTTTAAGCATTTCTTTTGCTTTAGCAACTGCCTTGTCAAGAGCTGAAAAAGTTGGAGCAAACTCAAATGCCATCATGTCAGATTCCTCTCGCAACAGGACCCTGACTAATTCATGAAGAGGAAACTCACGCCTGGCACCAAGAGATTTGATGAAATCATCATGAGAATCAGATAGAGAGTGCAGTACAATGTTTATTTCGGCCCGCTTAGTAATTCGTCCACCTCTCTTTCTGTACTTTCTCATGATTCTCATCATACTGATGAAGTACAGAACCAACGAACTCCCCTCAGTCATTTTCTTGCAAACCAGGTCCTTCACAAGATCATAATTGATAGTTCGTCTCATCTTCCCATATACTTTCACAAGGCCCCTCCATATCTTAACAGCAGTTCGGTATTTCCTGTACATTAGACTTAATTCTCTAGACATATTGTTGTTGATGAAACAGTAGGCAAAATATCAGAAGCTTTCCATTTGTCATAGAATTCTCGCTCATAACCAGAACATTTGCAATACTGAGGAGACAGTGGTTCCATGTAAAGTACATAGGCATGTTTTGCTGTACAAAGCATTTCCATGAAGCAATACTTCCATTCAGGAAAATTCGAACCAGTTAAAAGGTTCGATGTTAAGAGGTTAACAATATGAGCAGTAGACATGTCTGAAAATAATAAATTAAAGCAGAAATTAAAACATAGTCGCAAACAATTGAAACAATTAAATATTAAAACCTTATGATAAAACAATATTAATGTTTCCTCCAATTTGCCTAAGTATTACTATTCCAGCCACACATGTGGATGTTTACAACAAAACACTTAACTAGACTGCATCTTTCAATTCCAGTCCATTAATTCCAATCCATGCCAGGGTTTCTTAGACAAATGGAATTAATAATTGGAGACTAACTTAAGACCATATTATCCTACTGAGCAGGGACATCACAAATGAGTTATACTATGGACAATATCTAAGCTAGCACACCACCAAAGCTAACCCTCCCATATAAGGATCTATTAGAATACACCTGATCACTTATAATAAGGTTGTCTCATTTAATTCAATCCCTAGAGAACTTATGAAAACTCCACATGCAAGCTACACATGTAGACGTTTACGTATGAGCTCCCACTTCTCACATGAACTAAATGTTTGTTTTAAGAAATCCTATCTATTAGAACTTATGAATAATAAATTAAGTAAACTACACATGTAGACGTTAACCTAATAAATAACCCATCTCCAATAAAGGATCGCTTTGTGGAGGTCTTATTAAATAATAAGCTTAGCAATTTTAAAATTCATAAGGTTCAATTGCACAGATTCTTTTATGTAGCCATAATTATAACATTGCTAAAATTCTATCATGCCATGCATGAAGCCCGAATTTATAGTTAAAACTAATTACATAAAATAAATCACATAAGCATGCTTTTAAAGCTGTAAATAAAAGCATTAAACTTGCTCATATTATCTACAACATGCTTGTATGATGCGCAATTAATATAAACACATATATCATGAGAAGACTGATAATAAAGCAAATAAAAAATGTCTTCGTGGCCTCATGATACGAAATTAAGAAATAATTCTATCTATTACAATTTGGAATTATTTAACAGATCTTCAACTAGGCTCCCACTACTTGCACTATGATGTGACTTTATTTTCTGAAAAATGGGCCTCCAAGATTTGATCCATCATAAAATTGGACAATTGGGCGACTTAACCGAATTGCGGGCCCGTGCACACATTGCAAGCCCGATAGCCCTCGAGAACTTGGCTCGACAGGCCACTACCGGCGACCACCGCAGCCAGCAACCTGCCGTCATCGTGAGTTTGCCAGAATCACGCAGCAGCCATGCACACATGTTGCATGATTGTAGCCTGCAATCTTTGCCACCCCCGGCCTGCGCCGCCGCTGCCCTTCACACCGGCCTTCTTCTCTATCATCGTCGGTGCCTCTAGCTCGCAAGAAAAATGCACGGCTCCACGGTGAAGACGCACGCCCTGGCTGCAGCTACAAACCCTATGGTTTACACCCGCCAAAGCCGCGTCGTCGCCCACCGACCGCCGCCCACCTTTTGCCTCCATCCCCGAGCCACACCTCACCACCTTCCCCGCCGATGCGTCCGAGGAGCGCGAGCCTGCCACCAGTGAGCACGCATGCAGAACCTAAGGTTCCGCTGTGTTGCGCGCAGCTTCTCGCGCCCAAGCCGCCGCTGCCCACCATCCCGGGCGAGCCTCCGTCTCCTTGCATCGCCGTCCCGGAGCCGCCACACCTGCCTGGCTAGTCTGTGGCCGCGCGGCTGCTACCCCTCACATGCGCGCATGCCGCGCTGGAAACCCTAGGGTTTCACAGTGGTTGCGCCACCGCGTTGGCCTGTCGCGCGGCGTCACTGTCGTGCCCTTGCTGCGCGCGACCGTTGTGCATGGCTTGCTACCATGCCGGCGTTGTTGTGTGTCATCGTGCAGCCCTTTGTTCTTCGTGTTCTTCGTGTTATTTGTTTTATTTTACAAATTTGAATTGAAAATTGAAAAATTACAGGGAAAAACATCCTAATAACAATTTGAAATATAAATCTAATCATGGATTTATCTCGTGGGTGAAAAACAAATCCTTATAAAAGTGCGGATTAACCCGAGAACCACGAGGAACAAAAATACAATAATACAATCCAAAAACCATTCATGCATTCATTCAATAATAATTATCAAGCAAATCATAGGCAATATTATTTTTCCTGATTGAGCCAATTAATTAAACCTTGCTCTGATACCAATTGAAGGGATTTGTGAACTAAATCACTTAATCCGTTAGCCGAGTTCGTTAACTGGAATATCAAAAATAAATTACTATGCCTATGATTAATCCTAGCATGCTCCTATTGATTATGCATAAAGGGGGTTTTTGTGGAATGCCTGGATTGTAGAAACCTGAAGAACGAGTGCGCAGAGATTTGATCCTCGATCCTTTTCCCGCGCACCAAGATTTATTCATAACAAATTAAGGAATTAAATATTTGAAAATTAATAATAATTTTCGAAAACAAAGAGGAGAGAAGAAAGAACACGATCTTCCTGATATGATATTCTGATCTATATCCCAACTCTAATCTTAATATCAGGTGAAGATTCCCTTCGGATTCCTTGCCCGATTGAGAAGCAGAATTTCCTCCTTGTTCTCAGATCTTAATCGATCACCACAGCTCCCAAAATACTGGTTTGCTGTGTTGCAACTTATGTTCTTATGGTGTGTGTGATCTGAGAACCTGAGGCCTATTTATAGGAAATTCTGGACTTCTATTGGGCCTGAGTTTTCATGGGCCAGACCAGGGACCAGAATGCAAATAGCAAATAAGGCCTATCAATTAATTAATTCTCATATTCAACCCAGAATATAATTAATTAATTAATATTGATTCATTACACCTGATAATCAATATTGTCCTACGTATTAGCTACCACATTTTGAGGTACGAGTTGCATGGGATCGGTATATCCCCACATTTAAGGTTACATACATTCGTTAATTAATTTAAGCT
Organism: Plectranthus barbatus; assembly: GCA_026898455.1. Classification (NCBI taxonomy): domain Eukaryota; kingdom Viridiplantae; phylum Streptophyta; class Magnoliopsida; order Lamiales; family Lamiaceae; genus Plectranthus; species Plectranthus barbatus. The sequence goes on from JAPKLW010000661.1 coordinate 133,634, forward strand.
CTGACAAGCCATTTAATTAATTAAAATCTTATATTCCTGAGTCAATCCACTCAAACCTTTTCACTTATGCTTGGACATCATCAGCCTGCAGGACTTTAGCGTACAGACCTTTTGAGCTGCTCAGGGAATGTCACCATCATATACTGGATGTGGTTACCAAGTTCCAGTACCAGATAGTCATACACAGACTGCTATCACCCAAGATACAGATTTACAAGCTCAACTAGAGCCTTTCACTGCAACTCCAAGTGATACACAATCTGCGTATACTTTTGTACCTTCATTTAGGTTTAGGATCTCATCAAGCCATAGAGATCAAGATTCTTTTAATATCAGATAAAAGAATCGATCTCAACTTAGGTCCTTATTAATGTGTGCCCCACACCAGCATACCAAGCCATCCAAGATAAAACGCTTATTACTGCATATGCTGCAGCCTACGCCGACAGTTTATCCTGGAACTGTCTCAACTGTGATAATCATTTATATATCGCTAGGTCAAAAGATCCATACGATCTTCTGTGATCTACTACACACTGTACGATCTCCCTATCGAGAATATAAGAGGATAATAGTGTTTGCGACACATGTTTGTTAATTCAGACAGGATATGAACATACAAAATTTATGATTCTCAGTATATTAACCAATCGACCATGTATATAATATACCAATCTTAATGCTTTCAGTATATAAGTCCATCAAATGCATGCCCTTTACATCCTTTGTTATCTCATTTAGATTAATCTTACAGACCAATGAAAGTTGTCTCAATGCAAGCCACTAGTAGACGTTCGCTTAGAGTCTCCCATTTCTCATCTTAATCTAAATGTTTTATTTAGAAACCTCGTCGCATTAGAACTGGTAAGTGACCTCTAACACAAGCTACTTAGAAGATGTTTACGCTTTGAGATGCCTTACTTCCAATGAGAGGTCGTATTTGTGGAGGTCTAATAATTTTAGTTTGAAAAATTACCAAAATCCAGCGTAGTATTATAATTGCTAAAGGTTTCATGTGCATAGAATATTTTATGTATCATAAATTATGTCACATCTAAAATTTCATCCTAAATTAGTATGATTCCGGAATTTATAGACACAATTTAAAACATAAAATAAATAACATAAAGCATGCTCAATAATTGAATAATTATAATATGCTTAAATAGTAAATAAATAAAGCATGTAAACATGCTTTTGTATTATTTACTAGTGCGCACATAATAAATCACATCAATACGACAATAAATAAATAAACAAATAAATTCTCGTAGCCCCTCAGATTGGAATACATGGAAATAAGTTAAATCTAACTATTACAAGATTTAATTTATGATACAAATCTTCAAACTGGGTCTTCAAACAGCAACACAAACTCTAGGGTTTGGAAACCCTAGCCGCCACCCTTCAGCCCTCAGCCCCCAGCCGCCTTTCCGATCGCCGCCTGTGGGAAACCCAAGCATCGCCACCGATCTGCACCTGCTCCTAGCCTTGCCACCGTCTCCTCCAAGCCGGTTGCACCTGTCGGACCTTCCATGATCACCGGAAACGTGCGTAGCAACCAAAAAAGGCACGGCCCAGCCACAGGCAGTGATTCTACTCGTTGCTGCCACCTTTCGCCGCTCAACGTTGCCGGCACAGCTACCGTCGCCGCTGACTCTGCCAGACTGAACTGGGACGGTGCTGAAACTTGATATCGTGTTCTTTGTGTTCTTCATATCTTCGAATTACAGATTTGAATAAAATAATACGAACAAAATAGATCTAAATCGTAAGATTTGAGTCTACAATAGATCCACGAATTTTCTCGTGGTGAAAAATAAATCCAAAAACGAGAAGGCCATGAGAACAAAAAACCATCCACGACAATTCAAATCCATCCAAAATAAATATAAACATACATATTTATTCAATCTTAATTATTAAAGACAGAGCCTAAAAATCCAAACTTGGCTCAGATACCATTCATATGATTTGAGTCTACAATAGACAACGTGACTTGTCATTTATTTCTTTAGCCGTTTGGATCGTTCTTAGGGTATAAAAAATAAATTAGATTGAATAAATCAGGTGGCGTGCTCGTACGGAATACCTGAACTCTAGCATCTGATCTACAGATCTAAATCGGAGATAACGATGAAGAAGTAGATCTAGATGTGGGATCGATCAAAGCTATTGTGTTCCACCAAATATGATCTGTTCCCTTGCTCCTCAGAAATCTAGTGAGGATACGCTACCGAGTTGAATAAGACATCCTGAGGAATCGATCACTTCCTCCCACTGATAGTCGTTGCCCCCCTCTCTCTTTTCTCTCCATATTTTGTGTTGAATATTAATTGCATTAACGATCTGATAAAGAGAAGGGCTTTTATAGTGTTAGGGTTTGCATAACCCAAATCCTAATTGGCTCTGAGCATCTTGTGGGCCAGACCAGGGACCAAATGCAAATAATAAAGTGGTCACTTTTTATTAATTAATTCTCTGTCCAACCCAGAACATAATTAATTAACAAAACATTATTTTAACCTCACTACGGTAACAATGATGACTCACCCCTTTATTACCACATAATTTGGAACGAGTTGCATTAAACTTTAATTATCCACATATTTAAGGTTCCAGACATTTATTAATTAATTTGGCATATGACAATTACCCATAATTAAATAATCTCTTATTTCCTGAGTAGTACCACTCACTCTTTTCACTCATGCCTGAATTAAATAATTCGACGTGCAGGGTTTAGCATAGTGAACCTTGTGAGCTCCTCAGGGAATGTACCCATCCTAAAACGGATATGATTATCTACATGTTCGGCCTAAGCAAGCCACACACAAACTGCCACACCCAAGATGTAGGTATGAGAGTACATGAAACACTCGCCACCATAGTAAGTCAAAGTGTGGTCAACTTATGTATGCCCCTTAGCCTTCCATAAGGTTTAAGATCATAACAAGTATGTAGAGATCTGACTCATTCATATGTCAATTAGAATGGCACATTTCACTGTCGATCCCATCAATACATAAAGATGTTCCGACACATCAAGTAGCTAGGATAATCTCACTTATAAATTGATATGTCGCAGCCTAAGTCGACAGCCTATCCATGGACTATCTCAGCTGTGATACTGTTTATATCTCGCTAGGTCAAACGATTCATGCGATCCTCTGTGATCTCCTACACATCATATGATCATCCTTATAGTCGAGATAATAGGATATTATAGTTCGTATCGTATGTTAGTTATATCAGACAGTGACTATGTTGATGTAACACATTTATGAAGACCAGTATATCAAACAAGCACACTTAATCATAAATGTTTTTAGTATACAATCGCAACAACGATTTCTTGCAGTACCTATCAGAAAATAGGATTACAACCCAGTGGACTGCACCAAGAACCCCTCAAGAAAATGGTGTAGCAAAAAGAAGAAATAAAACTCTTTTGAAAATGGTAAGGTCAATGATGAGTTATGCAAGCTTGCCAATTTTATTTTTGGGATATGCCTTGGAAACAACAGAGTATTTGCTTAACCTGGTACCTTCTAAATCAGTTCCAAAAATTCCACTAAAGCTCTAGTATGGGTGAAAGCCCAATTTTACCGGAATGAGGGTTTGGGGTTGTCTAGCATATGTGCTTACAAAGGAACCTGATAAGCTAGAAAGTAGGTGCAAGCTGATACTGATTGTATGATATCCCAAGCTAGTTTTGTTGTCTTGAGAATTAGAAGGTCTTTGTCAGTACCAACGCGAGATTCTTGGAGGATGAATATGTAAACCCACAGATCCAATAGTCAAATAATTTTCCACAATCTAGGAAATGATGAAGGGATTCCATCCAGAAAACCCAGTGTATTGGTAGATTCACCTAGATGTGATGAGAGACTACCAACAGCGCCATCAATGAAAGGCTAGGGACCATTGAGTACTGTGCCAACTACTGACAGGACTCAGATGCCTCATCGTAGTGGGAGTGTTGTTCAGTAACTAAAAAGGTACATGTTCATAGGAGAGTCTTCTGACTTGATCCTGAAAAACGGACAGGATGATACCGACCCATGGATATACGATGAGGCAATATCTGATAAAGATGTTGACAAATGGATGGACGCCATGGATTCAGATATAGAATTTATAACGGTTATGGATGTATACCAGAAAACTGAGTTTCCAGATGGCTATCGAGCCATAGGCTACAAAGAAATGAGCAAATGCAAAAATTAAGGCTATAAATCCAGGTTGGTGGCAAAGGGTTATACTCAAAAAGAGGGCATAAACTATGATGAAACCTTCTCACCGGTAGCCATGCTCAAGTCCATTTGGATACTCCTTGCCATAACAACACATATGAACCTAAAAATTTGGCTAATGGATGTCAAAACTGCATTTCTGAACGGGTACCTAGAAGAAGGTCGTGATATCTATATGCAACAACAAGAAGGATATGTGTAGAAGGGCAAAGAGCATTTGGCTTGGAAGCTCAATAAGTCTATAGACAAACTAAATCAAGCTTCACAGTCATGGAATTTACGTTATGATGAAGTGATTAAGTGTTAAGGATTTTCACAATGCTCAATCAAGAGTTATATGAACCGTTTGTACAAGACTTCTGGAGTTGGACGTGATTCCTAAGTTGCCCAAGACTATCACGGTGTATTGTGATAACTCTGGTGTTGTGGCAAATTTAAAGGAACCACGAACTTAAAGAGTAACAAAACACATTAAGAGGAAGTACCATATCATACGAGAAATCGTGGCAAGAGGTGATGTGCTGATAGAGAAAATTGATACAATGGATAATCTAACAGATACATTCACAAAAGCTCTACCATAAAAATCCTGCGAGATGCATGTACATAACCTTGAATTAAGGCTGCAACCAGCCACGTGAGCTTATGATGCCATTGCTTGATTAGTATAAACACTTTATATTTAAGAAAGCACTTCCATAATGCATTGAGTATAAGTGGGAGACTAGGGATTTGTATACTGAAAGCATTATGTACAATGTATATTGGTTAATTTACTGGGAGTCATTATTGTTGTATGTTCATCTCTTATATGAATTAACAAACATATATCACAAACGCTCTTATCTTCTTATCTCTTCAATAGGGAGATCACACGGTGTGCACTAGATCAGAGGAGATCGTATGGATCGATTGACCTAGCGAGATATACACAGTATCACAGCTAAGACAGTCGTAGGATAGACTGTCAGTATAACCTACAGCATACGCAGTAATAAACAACTTATCTTGGTTGCTTGGTATGTTGGTGCGTGCAGTACGCATTGATAGGAACTAAGTAAAGATCGATTCTTTTATCTTAGATTAAAAGAATCTTGATCTTGATGGCTTGAGGGAATTATATACATAAATGAAGGTACAGAAGTATACACAGATTTGTGCGTCACTTTGAGATACTATTATGGAGAGTTCTGGTCGAACTTGTATATCTGAATCTAGGGTGGTAGCAGTTTGTGTATGACTAGTTGTGACTAGAACTCGGTAACCATATCCAATATAGTATGGTGACATTCCCAGAGCAACTTAAAAGGTTTATTATGCTAAAGTCCTGCGGGCTGATTAAGTTGAAGCATAAGTGAAAATGGTTGAGTGGATTGACTCAGGAATAAAATATATTACCTAATTTTTTAGCTTGTCAGAGCTCAAATTAGTAAATGAATGTCTGTAACCTTAAATATGGGGATTTTCCGAGCCAATTCAAGTTGTTCCTCATAACATGGTAGCAAATAGGTAGGACAATATTGATTCTCTGATGGAATGAATCAATATTAATTAATTAATTATATTCTTGGTTGAATATGGGAAATAATTAATTGATAAGTCTTATTTACTATTTGCATTCTAGTCCCTGTTCTGGCCCATGAAAGCTCAAGCCCATCTAAGATCAAATTTTTCCTATAAATACCCATCAGGTTCTCAGATCTTTATACACCACAAGATCAAAAGTTGATAAGCAATAAGTTAGTAATTGAGAGTTGTTTTAGGCGACACAAAATCTCAGAAGGAAGAGGGAATTATGCTTCTCGATGGGCACAAAATTCGAAGGGAATTTTCACCAGATTTTTTGATCGGAGTTGGGATACAGATCTGAAGATTAGATCTGGAGGATCTAGTTCTTCTTCTCTATCATATTTCTCCAAATAAATTTATTAATTTCAGTGGATTTAATTCCTTTATCTTGTAGGATTAAATCTTTTTATGCAAGAAAGAGGATTGAGTATCAAATCTATGCGCAACCAGTTTAACAGTTTCTGTAGTCCAAGTATTCCACACAAACCATCTTATGCATTTCAATAAGAGCAAGCTAGAATTATTCATAGGCATAACAATTTATTTTTGATATCTAATTTCAACCTGGGTTATGGATTGGCATTTCAGTTTGCCAACAATCCCTTTAGTCAACTCATTTTGTACCGCCATAAACCAACAGGATCCGCCGCTGACCACCTATCAGGAAGCTTTCGACACAAGGCACCTAGAGACATTCCCCACTCGAATTGAGGGCTTTCCACGTTCACCAAAGTCCACTCCAACAATTCTCCACCTTATGCTCAATATCACCTCAACTTTAGCACCTCCTCAGTACTTGGAGTTATCCATTAGTTTTGATTAGCCTCAGTAGTACTCTAACTTAGTACTAGCTCAATGTTCATATCCGCTGACTTTATCGAGGTCATTTGACAATGTGTAGCAGCACTTATCAAGTTAAACTATTCCTCGTATCCAAAACATCCTTCATGGTCTAAGTTTACAAATCCCTTGACTGCAAGTAACTCAGAATAATCCCTTTGACCGCGAGTAACTCGGAAGAATCCCTTTGACTGCGAGCTTTGAACCAGTCCCTTTGATTGCTAGCTAAGAACTTGTACCAGTCCCTTTGACTGTGAGGCTTCAAACTCTTACCAGTCTCTTTGATTGCGAGCTTCACACTTGTCCAACCCCTTTGAATAATAGACTCATTTTAAATGTTTTTTAACGTGGAAAAATTGCTCCATTGAGCCTGATCGACTCCAGCAAACATCGAGAGCTGCTCCATCAAATCCAATCTATACGAGCAAACCTCGAGAGCCCAGCTCTATCGAACTTAATTCTTTGCTCGAATGATCCTCGAGAGCCCTGCACTATTGAAACCGGTCTACGCCAACAAATCACGAGAGCTCTGCTCTATCAAACTTGGTTCTTTGCAGGCTACGAGCCATCGCAGCCCCCCCCACACATTATAGCCTATCATGTGAGATATACAACCTGAATTCAGTATCCAATTCAAGGTTGGGCCCAAAACTTCAATTGCTGATTGTTCTCTCCACACCTTTCGCAACACCTTGTCTACATGGCTTAATATCCGAGCATTACGAGCTCTCTCTAGAGCATTATTCTTCTGTTGTTCCATCATCTAGTCGGTTGATAAGCTCATTTTTATAGTCATTTATCCATGTTTTTCAACTTTGTTTTAGTGTAATTAGGTTTAGTTATTAGTTATTTTCGTGCATGAGTGCTTTATAGAGGATGTTATGCTTGCTATGCTAAGTTTTGTAGGTTTTTGAGGCTAAAAGTGATCAGAAGATGAAAAGAGCCGAGTGTGACTGAGTTGTTGCATCGATAGACACACGAGAAGTCAACCGACGAGGAAGACAAGCCAAAAAACCTGAAGCATGACCTCTGTGTCGATCGATACGGAGAATATCAACCAACACAAAGGTTGGATGTCAATCGGAAGCAGCTGCAGAAGAGAAGCTCGACATTGGTGGTGCATGTCGATCGACACGAAGGTTGAAGAGGTGATCGACATGAAGCCCATGGTGTGGATTTTAACTTGCGTCCATGTCGATCGACGGGATTCATGTCGATCGACACCGAGGCTGGAAAATGAGATTTTTTCTCTGTTGTGGTTATTTTTTATATTTTAGCCCAATACATTGTTGATATTTGTTTTCTTGTCCATAAATACTACTCATATAGGGCTTTAAATGATCTCTTTCATTACTTAGAATTTTATTAGCATTGGAGTTTTTGAAGATTTTAAAGGTTCCTATTTTCCTTGTAAGGTATTTTATGAACTTTAATAACATGTTTTCTTTGTTTCTAAGCATGATTTGTGTCTAGAAACCCTAAAAAGTTTTAGGATTTTTATAATCTTTTCTAATGCATGTATGAATGATTCAACTTAATAAGCATGGTTCAATTCTTGGTTTTTACTTAATCAAATCTAAATTTAAAGAAGGATTGAGAGATAAATTTGAATCTAGGTTTGTTGTTATTAATAGAAGGACCAAAAGGTAAAAATTAGTAATACGAAGAGAGAATTGGATGCAATTGTTTTGTGTCTCAAAGGGAAGATTCAATTTGTATGATTAAATTAGATAATTATTGAGATTGGCTAATGTGTGTTCTTGAGACGGATAGAAGATAATCATTCATTAGTAATCTAGGGTTTAATTTCCAAACAAAGAATTTTATCCATTTGAATATAATTTCTTCCCCATTGCTGAGTTGATGAATAATGCATGCAGATGATTTGATTATCTACCCTGGAATTTGTATATTCAAATTCTGTTTTCAAAACCCTTATTTTTCTGCATTGTCATCTTTAAATTCCAAACCAAATCCTATTTTCAATTTACTCAAGTAACTATGATTTGGAAACTATGGCTAGTATATAGAATAGTCTCGTTATACAGTCTTTGTGGGTTCAACTACCTTAGGGAAAATTTATAAATTTATTTGCCACAGTTATATAATTTATCTGGTTATTTTATCAGTGATCATTGGTCAACACAGCCTCCTTAAGGTATCTGTCTAGCGTCGCTGCACAACAACGCTCGTATCTTCATCCTCCACATATGAAAGTCTTTCGATCATGTGAAATACTCCACCTCGAATTTGTTTGAACCTACAACAATCACTTTGACCATTTTTTGTTCCACGTTCACCGCACTAATTTTTTTTAGAAATTTAGCGATTGAAAACATAGATAACTAATAGAAAATAAAGAACTCAAAGATTTATAGTGGTTCGAGCCTACACAGGTGATATGTATTATTCTAGGTGAAGAACATGATTACAGGTTTACAGAGTTATCAAGGAACACAAACCATACTCTCCCTCTATACTAACTAGTTTCTCCTAACAACTACTAATATGGTAAAGATATATAAAACCAAATCTATCTCAAATAGATTAATACATATCCAAATCATATACTCATAAGGATAAATCTTGTCCAACAAGGAAAGAAGATAAGCCATATTTTTTCCATATCTCACTAAAACTACTTTCTTGTTTCTCCGATGTGGGAGATGTGGGACAATTAAGTTTGCCAATCCAACAATTCTCCCCTCAATCCAATGGCCCACATATCCGTGGACAACAATCTGTTGGGAGACTGACGACTTAACATTAGTATGATATTGTCTGCTTTGGGCCAAAGTCCTCATGGTTATGCATTTGGGCATCTCTATCCCAAAAGATCTCATACTAATGCAGTTGGGTAGACTCTTATAAACGAGGAATTCCTTCCTTTTCTCTCCGATGTGGGACATGGGTTTGTCAAACCCAACATATCTATCGATTAAGACATGTTCGATTTTTTACCCTTTTTTAGCCTGTAAAAATCTGTTGCGAATGTTATCTTCAAATCTTCTTTTACTCCAAATCATCCAAATTCCCGAGTTATCTTAAATCTTCAATTATCCTTGGCTTAATCTTCAATATATAATTACCCTTATTCCTCGCCTTGCAATTAATATCCATAAACCATCAAAACTTACCACCACAAATATAAATCACCTGTGCTCAAAAATAAAAAAGGGAAACATAAAATACCTCTAACTCTACTTATGCAATAAAAATAGAGGAAATTAACCAAGTCATAATAAATACAACAAAGAAAATAATCTTAAATAAGCGAAAACTTAAACAAATTAATCTCTCAATGTTGAATAATTGATTCTCCTAATAAAAAGAACAGAATAAATTAGAATTTATGCAATTTATGTACGCAATATGTCATAACTCATTCCTATATTACTAATAAAAAATAAAAGATATTATAATAAACTTTCAAATTATAAATCTTATTGATCTGTCAGCGCTCTAAAACCCAAATTATTAAATATGGTTAGGGATTTAAATATATTTATATAAATTTTTAAGGTATAGTATTTTTGTCTAATATCAGTAATAATAAAAATCATAAAAGTCATAGACCAAAATCTTAACTTATAACCAACTACAATTTCTATAAAAATATAATATTCAACACATATATAATATTAATACACGAAAATTTTCTTGAAAAAAAAATAATACACGAAATATTATCCAGAAAAAAGAAAGATAAACATATACCTATTTATAAAAAAAAATATTGCTAAATAAATAGATTATACGTACGGACGACGTGTTGACAGCATATTATTACTAACTTAACAACTTAGAAAATTGACTCAACAAAGCTATTAAGATGGCTCATCAATGCTATGCAATATGTAACACGAGTTAGGCAAGCTATAATTAGGATGCCGCGCCTATAAATAGTTGAGGTGAGATGATAATTTGAATAGTAAGCACATGCACGTATAAATGTTTGTTTAAAATAACTAAGGTATATTTTTCTTCTTATTTTTAGTTATTAATATTAAATTTTCACATGATTATGATCTTAATCTCTTTATTTCACGAAATTGATGTTTAACTATTTGTGTTATAAACGTTCCTTTGAAATAACTATTTGATGTTTAACAAACTCGATATGCACACAAACTTTATTTCACATGCACTTAAATTTTTTTTTTTGAAATAAATATTTGATGTTGAACTACTTCAACGTGCACACAAACCTAGAATTAGAAAGTACTTTATTTTTTTTTTGTTGAAATGTAGGACTAAAATCAATTGATTTAGCTATTCTCAATGAATTAAAAATCTCTATTTATCTTCATTCACCTTTTTCATTTATATTATAATTCAACTCATTCTAGCTCTTTTAATCCTTTTATGCTTTTTTTTTTAGAACTTACAAGATATTTATTTCTAGATGATCACAACCTACTTTTGTACAGCAATTCTAAAAAAACTCTAATCCAACTCACAAATAATCATTCTTATTTCACCCAAAATCATAGACAAGATACAATCACAGATTTTATGATAATATCATAGACAAGATAAAATCAGAACTTCTTTTAAGTTCAAAGACAAGGAACCAAAATCAAAAAGGCTAACAAAGGATAATTTAAAATTATAAGAGATAATGTTTGGGGTAAATTGGCTAACAAAGATGCCTTAAAATTATTTTCTAAACTTGTGTGGACCATGCATGCAGCCTCGAAATAGAACCAAACAAGAGAAAACATAGTAACATTAAACGAATTAAAGCTCGAAATCTTAGTTGGGTTAAAATTTTGATATTCCTTTGTAAACATCAAATCAAAACATAATTCATCATTCAAGTGCATGTCACAAAAATCAAACTTATCATGCGTTATTCTATATTCATTGACTACTCAAACCACAGTCATAATCAATTTAAACTTTCTAAAGACTATTCATAAACCGCACATTCTTGTTTGGAAAGTGATAAGGTTCAAAATTCAAACACACAAGGATTTGAAAATTTTGAAAAAATCTTGAATTTTTAATCTAAGGCAGAAAATCAAATCATAATGCAAAAATTTAAAATGATAAAGCATAAATAAATAAATTAATAAAATAGAAGAAAAGTTTCAAATTCTTGTCCACATGCCCCAAACTTATATCACTCAAATAATGAAAAAGTTTGAAAATCATGCAAGATATCAAATACTTACATGTAAAATCTAGCTTAGTCAACCTCAGAGGTTGACTTTTTATCTTTCTCCTTGTTGTGTGACGAGGTTTGCTAACTCATCATCTTAGGAGTTTGCATCGACCGACACCAAGTATGTTGATCTACGTGCAACTCTTCCTCGATGTTAGGAATATAGTTAAAAATATTACAACCCCTTAATCTAAATTTTATGTTTATTTGTTTCGGTGCATCAAAGCTCAGTAGATCTAGCTTCTAGCAACATAGTATCGAGTCATATTATAAAATTCCTGTATAGGATACATCTACTTGAATTGTAATAGAACTAGAAGAAAAGAATCAAAAAATGCTGAAAGAATCAGCAGATCTGAAGATTGCTGGAGACGCCAGTAAAGGCGAACAAAACGAAGGAATGCTGGACACGCTTAATAGAATGCAGAAGGAATGAAGCAAGCATGGTGAATAATCTTAGCAAGACTGCTGAAATGTCAGTAGAGCATCCATAGCCAGCAAACACTCAACATCAATCAAGACAATACAAAGTTGAAAAGAAGAAGGATCTAGATCACAAGGAAACCCGACGAATCAGAAAGGAGAATAATCAACAGACACAAAGGTGGTTTTCAGATTCAAACTAAAAGATCCGTTATGACAAAGACGGCTACAAATAGGAGCTACGCCAATTAGAGATGTAGGAGACCTGAAGAGTCACTATACCTTGTAGAAAATGATGAATAGAGATTGGCGAGCAAACCCTCTGAGTCTAACGGATAAGACTCAAACAGCCGTTTGAATCTTCACCTATAAATAGGTGTCATCTATAGGAGATTCAAAGGTTCATGAAATTTCATTAACAGTGAAAACAAGAGAAGAACTACTCTCACAACTCATGTGAACTAATCTTAGCTTGTACCTGGTTGAAGATTTTTCATAAGCTTTCATATTTGAAGCTTGAGACCATTGAAGTATTACTTCTAAGGTTAATTTCGGGATTCTCTCTAACCTAGAAAGAATATAGTAGTCACCTTGATCTGCAAGCGTGATTATCACGAGCAACTGCTAAACAAGGAAAGGTTCCAGAAAGAACTATAAAATTCCCAAAGTCGACGTCCAAGGAGAAGGGAGGTTTGTCCTAACTCTAATGAGGGACAAAGTGAAGATTGAAGATCGAGGTGCTTGAAGGTGAGCGCTGACCAGACGGAGGAGCTGCTCAACGTTCGAGATCGAGCCTCACCTTGTATTCAATCTATAGTGAATTTTCTGTCAGGATGACTAAAGAGTGGGCGTAGAAAAATTGTTCGAACCACTTTAAACCTTGTTTTCATTTAATGTTTTTATTTTGTTATGTATTAATTATATTTAAAACCCAACATATCAAGTGTTGAGGTATAATCTGCAACAAACATAATGAATACTCGAGCTTAAACACATTTGAAAACACCTGCTAAGTCGTGACCTTAGCAAGATAAGTGAAAGACTTGATTAAAAACTTCCACTGCAAATATTGAAACTCTGATCAGGGACCAACAAGTGGTATCAGAGCGGTTAATCTTTACAGACTAGCTGCTTCTGAGTCTCTTAGGACCAGATCTATTTTTTCCTTGCATATTTCTTGTGTTTTCGTGTCAAGCTCAGGACAAAGACAATGGCGAACAACGCAAAGTTGGGAAAGTTCACCCTGGAAACTTATTCCACGTGGAAGAAAAGGTCACTGATCATGCTGATGAATAGGCATCCCAAGATGAAGCGGGTGATCGAGCAAGTACCAATAAATATTCAAAAAGTGAAAACTTGAATCGGATAAGATATCTAAGGACCAGACTTGATTGTGGACAAGCCGTACGCGGAGTGGAATTAGGAGGATCGTGTTCGTTCTCAACTTGATTATGTAGCCATGAATTTGATCTTAAATTATCTATCACCTCCATTGATGGCAGAAGCTTTGGAGTTCCAGAGCGCCAAAGAAATATGGGACTTCCTGGGCACTCTCGGTAAATCAAATGAAGAGAAATAAGCTACAACAGTGCGTGGATAGATTTAGATCATTCCAGATGATTCCTGGAGAAATAATCAATGATATGGAAGCTAGATTCGACTCCATTGTAGAAAAACTGAAGAAGTTGGGACATATAAACTTCCCGACATGAACTCAAAGATTCTCTCCAGAATGCCAAAGAAAGACTAGTTTGTTAAAGTGACCAGCCTGAAGGAGAAAGATGTATCATCCATGAGCACAAAAGAAGTGTTTTCTCAGCTTCAAGCACATGAATGGAATATCATGCAAATCAACAAGAGTGAAGCTGTACGAGCTGCAATACCCGTTGAAGACTGATCGAACTGTAATATACAGCAACAAATAAATTTATAGACCCAAAGGAATGTCGAACCCACATGGATAGTGCGACGAAATTATCTCATGTACTGGGCACAGTTTATCAATTCACTGTTTGAGTTAACCAATCTTTAGAAGACTTTTTGTTGGTGAATTTGAAAATAACAATTGCAAGAAAGTAAAGAGTTTTGGAAACAATAAAGAGAAACACAGATCCTAGGGCAAATATCCTAATCATCAACATGTAAATATCAATCAACTCAGCAATGGGGAAAACATAGATTTTTGTGGATTAAATTCATTGGTCAGGCAATTAAATCCTAGATTATTAATTAGTGACTATCTCCTCTCGGTCTC